>JACAVU010000007.1:20230107-20242607 GCA_014183005.1 Castanea mollissima | reverse complement strand
AAACACATCAAAGCCTCTTGATTCTTTTCTTCACCAAAATTACAAGGTATTGTTCTTATACCCAACCTTATTTTCCTTGGTTCTACACCTTGGATTTGGGGTTTAAAGGTGTGGATATAGCTTTTTAGCTACTATCCTTACTCTTAACTTTCTAAATTTTTTTCTAGCATTTATCTTACTCTCTTGCTTTAATAACATGATTTATTGCTTTACCTAACATGTTCATTGCTTTATCTTACTTTTAGCATGCTTTTTAGCTTATTTCCATATGCTTCCATGTTTGTCATGTGCTAGTTGCCTTTTCTTCATGCTTTATGCTTTATACCATGTTTAGATCCTTCTTTCCCACGTGTTGATGTTTGGTTCTACATGCTCACATGCTTGATATCATGTCTTTAGCTATGTCTTCCTTCTTAAGCAGTCTAAAGATTGGTTCACATGTTATGGTGAGTTGGGCTATGAACTTGCTGATGTACTGTATCCTCTCTAGAAATCCTCAGATCTCCTTTTCAGTTCTTGGAGGTTTCATCTCTACAATTGTCTTGATTTTGTCTGGATCAACTTCTATTCCTCTTTAGCTTACCATAAACCCTAACAGTTTTCCGAATATGACCTCGAAAGTGCATTTCTTGGGATTCAATAGTAATTTGTAGAACTAGATCCTTTTAAAGAACTTCCTCAAAGTTGGTATGTGCCCTTCACGGTCTTCACTATCATATCTGAAGGAAAAATTCTGGTTTTGTATCTTATGCAAAACCCATAGCGGAAGCGACAAACTAGGGTCTATTTCATTCATGATTGATAACGTGCACTACATAAATTTTAGAATTTAAGAACAAATAGCGTACCTTGGTGTGGAGAAATTCAAAACAAAGATTAAAGCACTTGGGAACACTTTTAATCTTCACTCCAATTCCACTTTACTCCCAAGATGTGTGTGTCTTTCAATCAGTTTTTCAGGGAGAATGAAATGTGTCTCACACTCTCTCACACACCGGTTCTTTTTCTTTTCTAATTTCTTCTCAAAAATTTCTGGTTGTTTTCTCCCTTTATAACTAACTGATTATCTAATTGGGCTGGCCTATTGGGCTTTCCAATTGGGTTTTAGTGTGTGGCTTGGAGTGGGACCAAAAGGGACCAATAAGACACTAGCTCCAATGGGCCTTGGCTTTTCCGTCAACTCTTGACAAGTCCAAAGTTACCATTAATTATATTTAATACCACTATATAAATATAATTGCACTCTAGGCCTTATTAATAAATTATATCCCAAGACTTTATTATACACGTAACCCCTTCATAAAATATTCATAGTAACACAAAGTCATAAATGTAGACTGCCACTTTGTAAATTACTACATCTTATCCTTGAGTACCCGGTTTAATTCTTTAAAGTTATTCATTATATATTTATGAAATCCAATTTCATAAATATATACTTTAGCAATTTCTTACTAAAGTGGTTAGGCCTAACTCTCTGAAAAACTGAACCCATTAAACTTATCTCAAGGGAATATTTTATATCTCCATCAAGAGACTATGAATTCCATCTTGAGAATATATGTTCCATCAACACTAAATGTGGCTGCCCAACATACTGAGGTTTTGACCGTCACTTCAGGTCTCACTCCTGATATATCAAAGCAACCTACACTTCATGATCAGGTCCATTATTCTCTCAGGATTAAGAGTTCATGTAAATAGAAGTCGTGAGATTTATTGTTCATTTGACAGTCGTTAGGAGAATAATAAATCTCACAGCGGTCCTGTTCAATATGTTTTTAACTCTTAAACCATCAACATATCAACTAGAAGCTTCCACTTCCATGATCAAGACAATCATCTTAGTTGACACGTTATAGTCTCGCAGATGAATTCCCAATTCATCACCGACTACGAACTATTAATTCTGAGTTTACAAAGAACTTGTGATTTACATCTTCTGTGACTTTTCACATAAATCACATACAATGCATCTCATGGACTATTGATAATGTCCCATATTCATTTACCATTATTTTAGATATAATAAAATAATTTTATCAATCACAATATTAAGTCATACATCATGTCATACATAATGTCATACATAGCATCATACAATAGGATTTAAGGGCACTAATCCTAACAATATCATCAACATAAACTTCTACTTCTTTGTGAATCAGATCATATAACAAAGTAGTGGCTGCACATTGGTAAGTAGCACTAGCATTTTTTAAGGCCAAATGATATGACCTTGTAGCAGTATGTTCCCCATGGTGTAATGAAAGAGGTTTTCTCCGTATCTTCTAGAACCATCTTGATCTGGTTGTATCCTGAAAATCCATCCATAAACGATAATAGAGCATGACCCTTATGTTGTTTACCAAGACGTTGATGTGAGGTAAAGAAAAATCATCTTTCGAGCTGGCCTTGTTCAAATCTCGAAAATCTACACACATTTTGACCTTCCCATCTTTCTTTGGTACCGGGACCACATTAGCTAACCACTCTGGATAGTTGACCACTCTTAGGAATCCAGCATTGTATTGTTTCTCTACTTCTTCCTTGATCTTGAAAGTCCACTCTGGCTTCATTCTTCTTAACTTCTGCTTGACCGGTTTTATGGTTGGATCTGTGGGAATGTAGTGCTGTACTATATCTGTATCAATCCCAGGCATGTCTTCATATGACCAGGCAAAGACCTCCTTGAACTCTGTCAGTAATGACACTAATGCATCTTTCTTTGAAGTAGTTAGGGTATTGCCCACTTGGATTATTTGGGGCTCATCCTCATTTCCAAGGTTAATGGGTTGGGTTTCTTCTTTTATAGGTCTAGGTATCCATGTTTTAATTCCTTATTATTTAAGAGTTTCTTTACCAATTTCATAAATAAAAATATTCAAAGTCAAAAAATAAGCAGAATCAGAAATCATATTAAAAGGAAAAAAATTCTCAACAGACTCAATAGACTCAACTAAAGAAAACTCAACTGGAAAACTATCACAAATAGACTTAACCGGAATAGAAATACTAGCAGAAACAGACTCAATAGGAATAGAAACATTGTTCTTGGCAGGGGTGATTGGCTTAGCAGTCTTGATCTTCTTGGCAAAAGTGACTGATTGATGATCTTGATCTTCCTTACGGAGTCCTCCAAGGGGTGGGTAGCTCCCTCTCATGCCCAGCTCTTTAACTCGGTCATGGCTTCCACAATTGCAGGTGGCTCCCAGTAAGCTACTTCTTCCCTCAGCATCAGTACTGTGGGATTATAATTGAATCACGAACTAAAGTATAAAATTTGAACTCCACAAGGAAGAATCCTTGATAAGTTCATAGTTCTTGAAGAACCAAAGAAAGAAGCAAAACTTGATGGGAACCTCAATCGACACGCTTTGAGACCCAACAAATAATATTGGAATATTTGCTCACGAAAGCTAAAATTCAGATTTTGATAGAACCTTGACCCAACGTTTATAAGTGAATGTGAACCAAAAATATAAGTAACAGACCTTGACCCAATGATTATAACTGAATCACGAACAAAAAATATAAGAGATTTGGGTTGATTCTAACGCAAGACATTCCAAACTTGGCCCAAAGGAAGATGAAGGCGTAAGAAATTTAATCCAAGCTATTAAGGGCTGATCTGGCTTAATTGGAGTGATTTATTGTGTGGATTAATGCTGATTGACTTTCCAGCTCTATATCAGTTAATGAAGATTTTTTTCCTATTCTGGAGCTGCTATTTTAGACTAAATCTACCTGAATTTAGGGCTTTTATTATTTAGAACGTTTTTTTAGCTATTTTCCTATTTTGGATCTGCTAATTTAAGATCAATTTAACTTTTATTTAGGGTTTTATTATTTACTACATTTTTTTTTATATTTTATATTTTTCAGTTATGTCTTATAAATGGCGAAAACCTATTTTAGTCCCTACATTTTCACGCGATTCCCACTTTGGTCCCTAACTTTTTTTTCCGCCGCTTTTGGTCCCATCCTGGAAAACGCCTCTCGTTTTAGTCCCTGACGTTACATCAGAGACGGAATTTACTGAGTTGGAAAACGGAAAAAATTGGAAATATTAAAATAATACTTACTGTGGCCACGTGGCTTTCCATGTCAGCCTCTAAATTTAAAAAAATTAATTTATTAATTTTAATTGAATAAAAAAAATTAAAAGAAGACATAAAAATCAAACCTAGGCTTGTAAAAAAAAATCAAACCCAGGAACAACAAATTCAAACCCTTACACTCACTCACTCTGTATCAAAAAAAAAGTCTCACCCTCACTCACTCTCACCGCCGACTAAGGCTGTCCACCGGAAACCGCCACCCAAAACACGCCGTTTCCCAGTCGAGCGGCGATTCCAACTTTCCAAAATCCAATCCAAACCAATTCGATTGCCACCCCTTTCGCCTCCGTCCAGATCTGCGTTCACCATGCTTAGGTCTACCTTCGCCGTGCTCAATCTCCCTTACTATACCTAGATTAGTCTTCGTAGTGCTCCGATCTACCTTCGCCGTGCTCGATCTCCCTCCTCGCCATGCTCGATCTCCCTTGCCGTGCCTAGATCAGTCTTCATAGTGCTCCAATCTACCTTGCCATGACCTGATCTGTCTTCGCCGTGCCCTGATCTGTCTTCTCTGAGCCCCTATTTGTCTTCGCGTGATCGGCGATGGCGTGGTTCAGTGGGTTTCGTGGATGTGGCGGTTTTTGATGGTGAGTGTAGTGGTGGTTCGTCTTAGTTCGACGGTAGTTTGGGTTTGATGGTGGTTTTTGTGCCTCTTTTGGTCTTAGTTCGACGGTGGTTTGGGCTTAATGGTCTGGGTTTATGTGATTGTGGAGGTTTTAGATTCAAATTTCTGGGTTTGGGTGTGGGTTTGGCTGTGGTTGTTTTGATTGGGTGTGATGTAGCTGTGGGTATGGTGGATTTCTGATTGTTTTGGTGGTGTGGGGGTTTGAAATATGGGTTTGAATCTGTTATTATTCTTGAATTTAATTTTTTGGTTTTAAATTTGTTGTTGTTCTTGAATCTGTTGTTGTTCTTGGTGTGTTGTTGTTCTTAAATTTAATTTTTTGGTTTTTATTTCTTCTTTTAATTTTTTTATTCAATTAAAATTAATAAATTATTTTTTTTTTAATTTAGAGGCTGACGTGGAAAGCCACGTGGCCACAGTAAGTATTATTTTAATATTTCCAATTTTTTTCATTTGCCAGCTCAGCAAGTTCTGTCTCTGATGTAACGTCAGGGACTAAAATGAGAGGCGTTTTCCAGGATAGGGAGCGGTGGAAAAAAAAGTTAGGGACTGAAGTGGGAATCGCGTGAAAATATAGGGACTAAAATGGGTTTTTCGCCCTTATAAATAGCATGCACTCATTGTAATAGAGGATTGATTGAATAAAAATCAAAAAAGGGCTTTGCTCTTCTTTAGGTTCTTCAGAAACTGTGAACTTATCAAGGATTCTTCCTTGCGGCGTTCAAACTTTATACCTTCGGTTCATGATTCAATTATAATCATTGGGTCAAGGTCTGTAACTTATACTTTTGGTTCGCGTTTCACTTATAAACGTTGGTCAAGGTTCTATCAAAATTTGAATTTTAGCTTTCCTGGGCAAATATTTCAATAGTATTTGTGGGTCTTAAGCATGTCGATTGAGGTTCGTATCATGCTTATTTACCTTAACCTCTCCACAATTATTCAACCACAGCAACTTATACTATCTAGGGTGTTTCAAGGTAGGTAAATTCATTTTTTCAACTAAAGTAGTGCTAGCCACATTAGTACAGCTCCCCCTATAGAATCATACTACATACATTGTTGTTCATGTGGCATCTAATATGAAAAATGTTCTCCCTTTGTTGTTCCATATCATCCTCTTTGACTTAGACACTTAAAGCACGCCTAGCCACAAGTGACTCACCCTTCACTGGATACTCCACATCATCTCCCTCGCTTTCAATTTCTACCTCTCCATCAATACGTGCGATCATGGTCCTCTTATTTGGGCATTGTGAAGTTATATGACCACCTACTCCCAAACAACAAAGACACTTAATACCACGATTACGAGTTTGGGGTTCATTTTTATCTTTGTTGGTGGTTTAGTTTTGAACTTGAAAACAACCCCTTCGTCTTTCCTACCATTTGACCTCCATGATACAGAGGAGCCGAAGTTCGAAATGACCCAGTCGAACTACCCAAACATAGAATGGACTAAAAACAACCTAAATGATTCACTTTGTAGTGAAAGGCGATTTAGTAGTTCTTGTGAATCTAATTCATTGAAATTCCATCTAGTAAAATGGAAGAATTATAAATCTTCAAATAATAGATAGGAATATCGTAGATAGAGCCATTGCAATACCCATCAAGGCGTAGTTCCCCAACCTGGAGCTACTCCACCATGTTGGCAATGTCTCGATTCAGCCCATTCAGAAACCTTACCATGGTAACTTCTCTATCCTTCTCTACATTTGCCTGAATCATGGCAATCTCCATTTCCTTGTGGTAGTCATCCACGCTCCTATAGCCTTAAGTAAGACTCTGTAAATTCTGATACAAGTCCCTATAGTAGTGACTAGAAACAAATCGCCTCCTCATGATGGCCTTCATTTCCTTCCAAGTCTTGATTGGTCTCTCATGGTTTCTCCTTCTGTTCATCACAAGTTGATCCCACCATAGTCAGTATACTCAATGGCAGCGAGCTTTACCGTTTTCCTCCTTGGAGTAGTTGTGGCACTAAAAGATTACTTCACCTTTTTCTCCCACTCCAAGTATGCTTCTGGATCATTTTTCCCTTGGAACGTTGGTATCTTCATTTTTATGTTTCCTAGGTTTCTGTCAGTCCTATCTTGCCATCTTGGATCTCTTCAGAAACCTCTACCACGCCTTTCTCCCCTTGGCACAAACTTGCCCTCATTATTCAATGAAGCACCTTCTTCATCTTTAGACTCATCCTCGTGATAGTCATCAAAATCATCCATGCGCGCATGCCTTTCTTGCCTTCTAGCATTAGGGCCTCTTTGGGGACGCTCCTCACGCAAAGTAGCAATAATAGTGTCTTGCCTATCCATCCGATCCCGAATCTCATTAAACACCACGTTCATACATTCAAATTCTTGTTGCATAGCCTACAACATGATGGACGACTCCTCCCCTCCTTCCCTATTTAATGTTTTGCCCCTGAAACTACAGAGAAATGTTAGAAATAATTCCTCACAACACTCCCTCACGTGTTTGCACTCAAATTATGTCACTCTCACTCGTGTTTCACTCTTAAATTGGCTTTTTCTCAATATTAATCTCACACTCTCTTGTCTTTTCCCACTCGTAGCTTCCCATTTTCAGTTCTGCATTAAACCAATAAACTTGATCAAGAAATTCAACTTGTAGTATTTAAACAAACACCAACGGCAAAAAAATATAACAGAAACACTAAATCAAAGAAAGAGGACAAAAGAAAACAATATTTTGGTCTGAGAGAACTGAAACTACAAACAATATATATATATATATATATATATATATATATATTTTTTTCTATTTCTTTTTTGAAGTCTTTTTTTTTTTCCCTTTTTCTCACTTTTTTTTTTCCTTTTTCTCACTTTTTTTTTGGGAGCTGGGTGCACGATTTTAACCTAGTGCACGTCAAAAATAAGAACGATGAATAAATAACACAAAAGAAGAAGATTGGATGATAACAGGAAATCAAAGATAAGGGATAGAAAATTGATTTTAGAACCTGTACTCTGATACCAAATGATATGAACCTCAATCAACACGCTTTGAGACCCAACAAATAATATTAGAATATTTGCCTAGGAAAGCTAAAATTTCGATTTTGATAGAATGATGCGAACCTTAATAAACATGCTTTGAGACCTAACAAATAATATTGGAATATTTTCCCAGGAAAGCTAAAATTCAGATTTTGATGAAACCCTGACCCAACGTTTATAAGTGAAACGCGAACCAAAAGTATAAGTAACAGACCTTAAACCAGTGATTATAAATGAATCATAAACCGAAGGTATAGAGTTTGAACGCTACAAGGAAGAATTCCTAATAAGTTTACAGTTCTTAAAGAACCAAAAGAAGAGCAAAACCTCACGTTTTCTGATTTTTATTCAATAATTTTATGAAAAACGTTTACAGACTTAAGGGCCTATTTAAGGGTTCCCTAAAACTTGACAGATAAGATAATATATTCTAAAATAACTCCTAATTGATACCAAACCATATCAAGAATAAAATTTGATCTAAAAAGTATTAAATGCACCAAAAAACAAGGAAATAAATAACCTAAACCTAAAATAACGTTTTTTACATAAAAATACCAAAAATAATAAATTACAATAATTAAACAGTAAATTGTGTCCTACATCAAACCCATCCACTTGAAACAAACTCGTCCTCAAGTTCATCTTTGAAATCTGAAATCTTCTGCTCCAAATAAACAAATACTTCGAATGCTTTAATGACTTGATCCGGTTGTGAAACTTGAATCCTTCATAAAGTGTAGCATAAAATTACTTCTCATCTATTTTCAATTTATTTGTAACCTCAATCAACAAAGGGTTGATAATAAAATTAAAATTTTCTACTCCAAGAAAATCAACATATTGTATAGTCATCTTTAACAAATCAATTGTGACTTGAGGATTGTGAGGTTTAGACTCATCCTCATATTTGACCTCAATTGAATCTTCCACAATGTTCTTAATAATTACCATCTCTTTTCTTTTTTTTTTTGAGCTTGGTGCACGATTTTAGCTTAATGCACATCACAAAATAAGAACAAGGAATGAAGAACACAAAAGGAATAAGATAGTATGATAACATGAAAAAAAAAAAAAGGGATTGTAAAACTGATTTTAAAACCTGTGCTCTGATACCAAATGATACGAACCTCAATCGACACGCTTTGAGACCCACAAAAAAATATTGAAATATTTGCTCAGGAAAGCTAAAATTCAGATTTTGATAGAACCCTGACCTAACGTTTATAAGTGAAACGTGAACCAAAAGGAAGAATTCCTAATAGGTTCACAGTTCATGAAGAACCAAAAGAAGAAAAGCCGTTTCCGATTTTTTTTCCATCATCCTCTGTTACATTGAGTGCATGCTATTTATAAGACATAACTGAAAAATAGAAAATATAAAAAACGTACTAAATAATAAAACCCTAAATAAAAGTTGATTTGGTCTGAAATTAGCAGATCCAAAATAGGAAAATAGCTAAAAAACGTTCTAATTAATAAAAGACTTAAATTCAGTAGATTTGGTCTGAAATAGCAGCTCCAGAATTGGAAAAAATCTCTATTAATTGATATAGAGCTGGAAAGTCAATCAGCCATTAATCCATGCCACGAATCACTCTCAATTAAGCTAGATTAGCTTTCAATAGCTTGGATTAAATTGACTACACTTTCATCTTCCTTTGGACCAAGCTTGGAATGTCCTGCGTTAGAATCAGCCCAAAACTCTTGAATCAGTCCATTAAGTACTTTTTTGATCTTCTTGGATCTTGCTTTTGTTATAGGCCCAACTAGAACATACAATGGATCCTTGAATGCTTGTTGATTTTCATCATAGAATCCTGACCCAACGTTTATAAGTGAAACGTGGACCAAAAGTATATGATCAGAATCAACAAGCATTCAAGGATCTATTGCATGTTTCAGTTGGGCCTATTACGAGAGCAAGATCCAAGAAGATCAAAGAAGCACTTAATGGGCTGATTCAAGAGATTTGGACTGATTCTAACGCAGTACATTCCAAACTTGGCCCAAAGGAAGATGAAGGCGTAGTAAATTTAATTCAAGCTATTGAGGGCTGATCTGGCTTAATTGGCAGTGATTTATGGCGTGGATTAACGGCTAATTGACTTTCTAGCGCTATATCAGTTAATAGAGATTTTTTCCTATTCTGGAGCTGCTATTACAGACCAAATCTACCTGAATTTAGGGCTTTTATTATTTAAAACGTTTTTTTAGCTTTTTTTTTTCCCTTGTTTTTAGGTGCATTTAATGCTTTTTAGGTTAAATTTGATTCCTAATATGATAAGGTATCAATTAGGAGTTATTATAGAATATATTTTCTTGTCTGTCAAGTTTTGTAGAGCCCTTAATAGGCATTTAAGTCTGTAAACGTTTTTGATATATTATTGAATAAAAATCAGAAAAGGTGAGGCTTTGCTCTCTTTTGGTTCTTCAAGAACTGTGAACTTATCAGGGATTCTTCCTTGTGGCATTTAAACTTTATACCTTCGGTTCGTGATTCATTATAATTATTGGGTCAAGGTGACATAGTTATACCTTTGGTTCGCGCTTCGATTATATACGTGGGTCAGGGTTTCTATAAAAAATCTGAATTTTAGCTTTCTTGGGCAAATATTCAAATATTTTTGTTGGGTTTCAAAGCGTGTCGATTGAGGTTCGCATCATTTGGTATCAGAGCATGGTTCTAAAATCAGTTTTCTATCCCTTTATCTTTTGTTTCCTGTTATCACCATATCTTGTTTCTTTTGTGTTTTTCATTCATCGTTCTTATTTATTTATTTTTTTTGTTGAGGTGCACTAGGTTAAGATTGTGCACCCAGCTCCAAAAAAAAAAAAAAAAAAGTGGAAAAAAAGACATCAGAAAAGAAATAGAAAAAAAAAATTGTTTGCAGTTTCAGTTCTCTCAGACCAAAATATTTTTTTCTTTTGTCCTCTTCCTTTGATTTAGTGTTTCTGTCATATTTTCTTGCCGTTGGTATTTGTTTAAACACTACAAGTTGAATTTCTTGATCAAGTTTATTAGTTTAATGCAGAACTGAAAATGGGAAGCTACGAGTGGAAAAAGGCAAGAGAGTGTGAGACTAATATCGGGAAAAAGCCATTTAAGAGTGAAACATGAGTGGGAGTGACATAGTTTGAGTGCAACACGTGAGGGAGTGTTGTGAGGAATTATTTCTAACAATTTTCTGTAGTTTTAAAAGTATGTCTTCCAGGTGTGAAACATCAAATAGGGAAGGAGGGGAGGAATCATCCATCATTTTGCAAGCTATGCAACAAAAATTTGAACGCATGAACGTAATGTTTAATGAGATTCGGGATCGGATGGATAGGTAAGACACTGTTATTGCTACTTTGCGTAAGGAGCGTCCCTAAAGAGGCCCTAATGCTAGAAGGCAAGAAAAGTGGCGCATGGATGATTTTGATGACTACCACGAGGATGAGTTTGAAGATGAAGAAGATCAAGCTTCATTGAACAATGAGGGCAGGTTTGTGCCAAGGGGAGAACGGCGTCGTAAAGGTTCCGAAGAGATCTAAGATGGCAAGATGGGATAGACAGAAACCTAGGAAACATAAAAATGAAGATACTAATGTTCCAAGGGAAAAATGATCCAGAAGCGTACTTGGAGTGGGAGAAGAAGGTGGACTTGTATCAGAAATTATAGAGTCTTACTCAAGGCTATAGGAGCGTGGATTTCTACCACAAGAGATGGAGATTGCCATGATTCGAGCAAATGTAGAGGATGATAGAGAAGCTACCATGGCAAGGTTTCCGAATGGGCTGAATCGGGACATTGCCAATGTGGTGGAGTTACAGCACTACATAGAGTTGGAGGACATGGTGCACATGGCAATAAGGTGGAACGACAGCTTAAAAGGAAAGGAACTCGTTCATTTCAAAATCCGGGCTCCTCTGCTTCATGGAGGTCAAATGGGAGGAAAGACGAAGGGCTGTTTTCAAGTCCAAAACCGAACCACCAAAAAGGAGAGATGAAGCTCCCAGTGTCAAGAAAGGTAAAAATGAATCTAGACTCGTAATCGTGATATTAAGTGTTTTCATTGTTTGAGAGTAGGTCATATTGCTTCACAATGCCCAAATAAGAGAACCATGGTCGCACGTATTGATGGAGAGGTGGAAACTAAAGTGAGGAAGATGATGACCAGATTCCATCACATGAAGAAGCTTGTGATGATGAAGTGGAGTATCCAGTGGAGGGTGAGTCACTTGTGGCTAGGCGTGCTTTAAGTGCCCAAGTTAAGAGGATGACATGGAACAACAAAGAGCAACATTTTTCATACTAGATGCCACATCAACAACAAGGTATGTTGTATGATTATAGATAGGGGGAGCTGTACTAATGTGGCTTGCACTACTTTAGTTGGAGAACTGAATTTACCTACCTTGAAACACCCTAGACCATATAAGTTACAGTGGTTGAATGATTGTGGAGAGGTTAAGGTGAATAAGCAAGTACTAGTTTCGTTTTCAATTGGGAGGTACAAGGATGAAGTACTTTATGATGTTGTTCCAATGCAAGCGGGTCACATTTTATTAGGTAGGCCATGCAGTTTGACAGGAGGGTCAATCATGACGGGTTCAAGAATAGGCATTCATTTGTAAAAGATAATAGAACCATTACTCTTGTACCGTTAACCTCAAGACAAGTGTATGAAGATCAAATAAAACTGAAAAGAGAGAATGACTTGAAAAATTGTGAGACTGAGAGTTCA
>JACAVU010000007.1:20217607-20225107 GCA_014183005.1 Castanea mollissima | reverse complement strand
GTCATTTTTGCAATCTTGGGGTCATTTTAATCATTTTACAGGTTTTGGGGTGTACTTGATCATTTTAGTGATTTCGCAATATTTTGGTCATTTTAGATGTTTCAGGGTCTTTTTGCTCGTTCTAGAAGAATTGAGGGCATTTTGGTCATTTGGTGATTGTGGGGTTATTATTTTAATCCTTTTACAAGTTTTGGGGTCTTTTTGCCTTTTAGAGTTTTTGGGTATTTTTGACAATTTTTATTGTTTTTGAGGTATTCTTGGTCATTTGATTTAGGATAAATTGGTCATTCAAGTTGACGAATTGTTAGTTGTTCTAAAGTTTTGGCGCATTCTGTTCCTTTTAATGGTTTCAGGTTGGGGGGGGGGGGGGGGATACTTTTGGTCATTCTAGTGAATTAAGGGGTATTTTTCTTATTATAGTTTTAGGATTAATTTTGTCATTTTCGTAGTTTCAGAGCATTTTTCGTCATTTCAGAGCGATTCTGTTATTTTGGTCATTTTAGTGGTTTTGAAAGTATTTTGGTCATTTTAGAGGTTTTGAGATATTTGCTTTGTCATTTTTCAGGTATTAGGGTATTTTTAGTCATTTTAGAGGTATCAAGGTAGCTTTGCTCATTTTAGTTGTTTTGGGGAACTTTGGTCGTTTAATAGGTTTATAGTATTTTGGTCGTTTGAGAGGTTTTAGGGTTATTTTAGTAATTTTATTAAGTTTTTGGCAGTATTTTGTTCGTTTGAAAGATTTTGAGTGTATTTTGGCTTAGATTACTAGTATTTTGATCATTTTCAGAGGTTTTGTATTTTTCCTTATTTTCGATGTTTCAATGGTATTTTGGTCATTTTAAAAGTTTTGGGGGGGTATTGTGCTCGTTTTGTAGGTTTTGGGGACATTTTGGTCATTGTAGGTTTTTGGGACATTTTGGACAATTATGATGCATTTGGGTCATTTTAGAAGTTCTGAGGGTATTTTGATAAAAATTCATTTGAAATCACTAGAATGGCCAATATACTCCCCCAAAAATCACCAAAACTACCAAAATACCCCCCAAAACCTCCAAAGGCCAAAAGAAAAAACCTTGAAACCTTTTAACTGACAAAAATAGCCCCAAAATCTCTAAGATAACCCCCAAAACCTCTAAAATAACCAAAATAACCCTGAAACGGTTGGAATAAGCAGTCAAATCTCGATACCTCATAAATGACCAAAATGCCCGAAATATCTAAAATGATTAAAAAAAAATACACATTGGCGTTGCTAAAATGACCAAAATGCCCAAAATCCTCAATAATGACCAAAAAACTTGAAACCAGCCAAAATACCCCCAAAATCTAAAAAATGATCAACATACCCTTGAAAGCTCAAATGACCAAAAATGCCCGCGAAACTTGTAAACTGGCCAAAATGACCAAAATCCTATAAAATGACCACACAAAAAAAACCCCTAACCTCTAAAATGACTAGCATTCCCTTGAAATCTGTAAAATGACCAAAATATATTAAAATATTTAAAATGACCAGAATACTCTTTAACCTATAAAACGATTAAAAAAAAAATTAAAACCTCAAAAATGAGCATAATACCCCCAAAACCACTTAACGACACAATATAACTTGAAAATTTTGGTAATTTTGAAGGTGACGAGTATTTTCAGCCCGTTTAAAATTATCGAGGTATTTAGATGGTTTCGGCCTTTTGGATATTTTGGTAATTTTAGAAGTCTCTAGTCTTCATACTCATTTTGGAGGATTTGAGGTCATTTTGGTCATTTTTGTGATTTTGCAATTTTAATCATTTTACATGTTTTGGGGTATTTTTTATCATTTCAGTGATTTCGGGGTATTTTATTTATTTTAGAAGTTTCAGGGTCTTTTTGCTAATTCTAGAAGAATTGAGGGCATTTTGGTTATTTTGTGATTGTGGGGTTATTATTTTAATCCTTTTACAGGTTTTGAGGTACTTTTGTCTTTTAGAGTTTTCAGGATATTTTTGGTTATTTTTACTGTTTTTGAGAGGTTTCAAGAGAATTTGGTCATTCAAGTTGACAAATTGTTGGTTTCAGGATTAATTTTGTCATTTTAGAGGTTTCAGAGGTATTTTTGGTCATTTCTGAGGTTTCGAAGGTATTTTAGTCATTTTAGTGGTTTTATTGCATTTTTTGTCATTTTAGCGGTTTCTTGGGTATTTGGGTCATTTTAGTGAATTTGAATGTATTTTGGTCATTTTAGAGGTTTCGAGATATTTGCCTTTTGTCATTTTTTTTTTCTTCAGGTTTTAAAGGTATATGGTCTTTTAGATGTTCTAGGGAACTATGGTCTTTTCATAGGTTTCACGGTATTTTTGTCTTATGAGAGGTTTCAGGGTTATTTTAGTAATTTTATTAGGTTCTTGGCAGTATTTTGATCATTTTAGAGGTTTTGGGTGTATTTTGGTCATTTTTAAGGTTTCAAGGGTAGTTTGTTCGTTTGAGAGATTTCGAGTGTATTTTGGCTTAGATTAGGGGTATTTTGGTCATTTTTAGAGCTTTCATGGGTATTTTTTTAATTTTCGAGGTTTCAATGGTATTTTGGTTATTATAAAAGTTTTGGGGGGGGGGGGGGGAGGGCATTATGCTCGTTTTGAAGGTTTTGGGGGCGTTAGTCATTGTTTAGGTTTTACGGATATTTTGGACATTTATGATGCATTTTAGTCATTTTGGAAGTTCTAAGGATATTTTGGTCATTTTAGAGGTTTTGGATTTTAGGTGTATTTTGGTCTTCAAGTTTTTTTTTTTTTTTTTTGTCATTGTAGAATATTTTGGGCATTTTAGTCATTTTAGTGGCGTCGATGTGTATTTTCTAATCATTTTCAATGTTTGGGGTATTTTGGTCATTTACGAGATATCGAGATTTGACTGCTTATTTCAGCCGTTTCAGGGGTGTTTTAGTCATTTTAGAGGTTTCAGGGTTTTTTTTTTTTTTTGGCGTTTGGTGGTTTTAGGGGGTATTTTGGTAATTTTGGTGATTTTGGGGGTATATTGGCCATTCTAGTAATTTCAATTGAATTTTCATCAAAATTTCAGAGACTAAATATATACATATATATATATATATATATATATATATATATATATATTATTTTACTTGTGAGGATTACCAAAATATCAAAAAACCTTTTAATGCCCCAAAACCTCTAAAATGACAAAAATACCCTCAGAACTTCCAAAATGACCAAAATGCATCATAAATGTCTTAGATATCCCAAAAAACCTAAACAATGACCAAAATGCCCCCCAAGACCTGCAAAACGAGCACAATACCCCCTAACAAAAATACCCTTGTAATCAGTAGAATGACCAAAATTACCCCCAGCCTAAAACCATTAAAAGGAACAGAATGCCCTAAAACTTCAGAAACAACCAACAATTCGCCGACATGAATGACCACATTATCCTGAAATCTCTCAAATGATTAGATACCTCAAAAACAATAAAAATGACCAAAAATACCCCGAAAACCTGTAAAAGGATTAAAATAATAACCCCACAATCACAAAATAACCAAAATGCCCTCAATTCTTCTAGAACGAGCAAAAAGACCCTGAAACGTCTAAAATGACTAAATACCGCGAAATCACTAAAATGACCTCAAATCCTCTAAAATGAGCTCGAAAACTAGAGACCTCTAAAATTACCAAAATATCCCAAAACCATCAAAATGACTAAATACCTTGAAACTTTTTAACGAGCCTCAAAATACTCAAAACCTTCAAAATAACCAAAATTTTAAGGTTATATTGCGTCATTAAGTGGTGTCGGGGGGGGGGGGGGGGGTTATTGTGCTCATTTTTTAGGTTTTAGGATATTTTTTTTAACGTTTTAGAGGTTAAAGTGTATTTTGGTCATTTCAAATGTTTTAATATATTTTGGACATTTTACAGATTTCAAGGGAATACTGGTCATTTTAGAGGTTTGGGTCATTTTATAGGTTTTTTGGTTATTTTGGCCAGTTTAGAGGTTTTGCGGGCATTTTTGGTCATTTTAGCTTTCAAGGGTATTTTGTTCAGTTTTTAGATTTTGGGGTCTTTTGGTCAATTTCAAGTTTTTTTAGTCATTGTAGGGGACTTTGGGCATTTTAGCAATGCCGAAGTGTATTTTTTAATCATTTTAGATGTTTGGGGTATTTTGGTCATTTATAAGGTATTTCGTTCTAGGTACCATTTCTGCCCATCTCGGGCTAGAGCATTTCCAGAAAAATTCAAAATAAATAGTAAAAAAATTCTAAAAATTAAAAATTGTCATTTTGCCTTCATTTCTAACCAAAACAGGTTGGGATAGGCCAAAAAGAGGGGAAAAAAAAAAAAATCTCATTCCAGGTATATTTCTACCTGACCCGGGCTGGAGTATTCCCAAAAATATTCAAAAAAAAAAATTTAAAAACATCATTCTGACCGACCCGGGGTGAAGCATTCAAAAAAAATTCCCAATAAATAGTAAAAGAATTCCAAAAATTAAAAAAAAAAAAAGTCATTTTGTGTTCATTTCTAGCGAAACGAGGTCGGGACAGGATGAAAAAGAGGAAAAAAATTTTCGTTCCAAGTACCGTTTCTACCTGACCCGGTTTGGAACATTCCCAAAATAATTCAAAAAATTATTAAAAACCACATTTTGGTCACTTTCTAGTGAAACCAAGTCGGGATAGGCCCAAAAAAAAAAAAATCATTCTAGTTACTGTTTTTGCCCTTCTCAGTCGGGAGAATTTCCAAAAAAAAAAAACTAGTAAAATTAAATTAAAAAAAAAATGTTAGGTTTCATTTCTAGCCAAACCATTTCTGATCAAACCAGGCTGAAGCATTCAAAAATAAATTCAAAATAAATAGTAAAAAAATTCTAAAAATTAAAAAAAAAATGTCATTTTGGGTTCATTTCTAGCCAAATGAGGTCAAGATAGGACGAAAAAGAGAAGAAAAAATTTTCGTTCCCGGTACCGTTTCTGCCCGACCCGAGTTGGAACATTCCCAAAGAAGTTCAAAAAGAATATTTAAAAACTCAAAAAAAAAAAGAGAAAAAAAAAATTCATTCCAGGTACTGTTTTTGCCCTTTTCGGGCTAGAGCATTTCCAGGTCGAGATAATTAAAAAAAAAAAAGTTATTCTAGCTTCATTTCAAGCTAAACTGGGTCGAGATAGTTCGAAAAAGAAGAAATCGTTCCAGGTACCGTTTATACTTGACCCGGGTTGCAGCATTACCAAAAACAATGAAAAAAAATTCGAATAATAAAAAAAATGTCATTAGGTTTCAATTCTAGCCAAACCAGGCTGGAACAGGCCAAAAAAGAGAAAACAATATATGTTTTTGTGTACCGTCTCTGCCCTAACATTCACAAAACCATTCAAAAAAAATAGTAAATAATTCAACAAGTTAAAAAACCTCATTTGGGCTTCATTTCTAGACAAACCGAGCTGGGTCATTTCAAAATCGGGCTCCTTTGCTTCATGAAGGTCCAATGGGAGGAAAGACGAATAAGCTGTTTTTAAGTCCAAAACCGAACAACAAAAAAAGAGAGAGGAAGTTCCCAGTATTAACAATGTAAAAATGAATCCCAAACTCCTAATCATGATATTAAGTGTTTTCATTGTATGGGAGTAGGTCATATAGCTCCATAATGCCCAAATAAGAGGACCATGATAGAGAGGTGGAAACTAAGAGCGATGGCGATGATGTTAGTTTTGCGGAAGCATATAAAACAAAAATTTATATTTTCATTTAAGATCGTTGTACCACACAACCAAAGATTTTAAACAGAACAAAAATGCGTACCTCTCTTAGCAACCCAAGCGTGTTGCCTTCCAAGGTATTCACGTCTCTCTCTCTATTTCTTTTTAGGTTTTCAGAAGACTGCAATATCACTCAGTAGTCTTGATGGCCAACCACTAACGTAATATTTATAATAAGATTTCTAAAAAACCCAGAGAGAGATGGGACGTGGGATCCTTAGGGATCCTAATCTTCAGCTGTAGGATTAATCAATAACTTTTGAATGTTATTGACTTATCTTGAAACTCTTTCAAAATTATTCCTTAATTTTCTCAACCATATCAAGAAAATATTTGAACTTCTACAGATTGCAATAATGTCCATCAACACAATGCAATTGACCCCTGAAGATTAGAGAATTACAAATGAGGTCCCCTTACTTACAATTTTATATCTATGCCCTTCCAACACACTATATTCCCACAAGCCACAAAGACTGGATTAATATCACTGTCATGTCCCTAGCTTATGTAACTCTTAATTTCTTGATTTCATAATTTCTATTGGACTCTAAAATATCTTTGAAAAAACTCTCTAAATATATATATATATATATATATATATATATATATATATATATATGAAAAAACATTTTTGAAAAAATGTCACCGGCCGGTTTTGTTTTGAGTCCAACTTCAATATGAAAATCACTGAATATACTATCTTCTTTAGAGACTGGTGGATTCATTGTTGAGCATTTACATATTTTACTCAATACGCATATAACCAACATGTCTGTATATAGCCTTTAAAAAATTAGCATCATCAGTTGACACTGTCAAAGTTATGTGCATGGTAAATAAATATACACAAACCTCTCATGTTTGAGGACAATAGAAAAATTGTGATAGAACAACCTTTTAATTAACAGTGATCACTCCATAAGGTGGTCTTGATCAGATCCAATTCAGTGCATGTACTTGTTACATTACACCCACTGTTTGCTTAAAGTCACTACTATCAATGATGGAGTAAATCATCCTATCATATAGCAGCACAACAAGTGTAGGCTTTAGTGGTAATATTCAATTAATATTCATAGCCTAGAACAATTTAAATCTAATGAAAAATCATCACTCCCTGTCTTTGGTTCCTTAACCATTAACATGATTTTTCTACAGAGGTGACATCACATGCCACATTTAAACAATGAAATATACCTATAAAAATTATGAATGTGAAAATAAAATTTTATTATCAAATAAAAATACACAATATTGTTTTTGAGGGCACATAATTCTAACAGATGATGACCAGATTCTAGTACTGAGGATGCTTGTGACGATGATGTGGAGTATCCGTAGAGGGTGAGTCATTATGGCTAGGTGTGCTTTAAGTGCCCAAGTCAAAGAGGATGACATGGAACAACAAAGGGAGAACATTTTTCACACTAGATGTCATATTAACAAGGTATGCTATATGATTATAGATGGGGAAGTTGTACAAATGTGGCTAGCACTACTTTAGTTGAAAAATTGAATTTACCTACCTTGAAACACCCTAGACCATATAAGTTGCAGTGGTGAATGATTGTGGAGAGGTTAAGGTAAATAAGCAAGTACTGGTTTCTTTTTCAATTGGGAGGCACAAGGATGAAGTACTTTGTGATGTTGTTCCAATGCAAGCGGGTCACATTTTATTGGGCAGGCCATGGCAATTTGACAGGAAGGTCAATCATGACGGGTTCAAGAATAGGCAATCTTTTGTTAAA
>JACAVU010000007.1:20200107-20212607 GCA_014183005.1 Castanea mollissima | reverse complement strand
GGCACAAACTTGCCTTCATTGTTCAACCTCTTCATCATCTTCAAACTCATCCTCGTGGTCATCATTAGAATCATCCACAAACGCACGCCTTTCTTGCCTTCTAGCATTAGGGACTCCTTGGGGACGCTCCTCACGTAAAGTAGCAAAATCAGCGTCTTGTCTAACCATCCGATCGATCCTGAATCTCATTGAACACCATGTTCATGTGTTCAAATTGTTGTTACATAGCCTGCAACATGAAGGACAACTCCTCCCCTCCTTCTTTGTTTGATGTTTCGCTCCTAGAAGACATACTTTTGAAATTATAGAGAATTGTTAGAAATAATTCTTCACAACACTCTCTCACGTGTTTGCACTCAAATTATGTCACTCATACTCATGGTTCACTCTTAGTGGCTTTTTCCGATATTAGTATCACACTCTCTTACTTTATTCCACTCATAACTCCCCTTTTCATTCTTCATTAACTAATAACTTAATCAAAAAATTCAACTGTAGTATTTAAACCAATATTGATGGTAAGAAAATATTACATAAACAATGAAAGAGGACAAAAGAAAACAATATTTTGGTTTTAAGAGACCTGGACTACAAAAAACATTTTCTGTTTTCTTTTTTGGCATCTCTTTTTTTATTTTTTACTTTTTTTTTTTGAACTTGGTGCACGTCACAAAATAGGAGCAAGGTATAATGAACACAGAAGGAACATGATAGGATGCTAAGAGAAAACAAAATATAGGAATAGAAAACTTGATTTTAAAACCTGTGCTCTGATACCAAATGATGAGAACCTCAATTGACACACTTTGAGACTCAAAAAATAATATTGAAATACTCACCCAAAAAGCTAAAATTCATATATCGATAAAAATCCCAACCCAACGTTTTTAGCAGCTCCAAAATAGGAATTAGCTAAAAAAAATACCAAATAATATAAGCCCAAAATTAAGGTGGATTTAGTTTGAAGTTAACAACCCCAAAATAGGAAAAATAACTATTAATTAATATGGAGTTAGAAAGTCAATCAGCCATTAATCCGCCCATAAATCGCGCCCAATTAAGTCAAATTAGCCCTATCAAAAGCTTTGATTAATTTATTACACCTCCATCTTCCTTTGCCAAGCTTGGAATGTCCTATGTTAGAATCAGTCCAAATCTCTTGAATCAACCCATTAAGTGCCTTAATCTTCTTGGATCTTGCTCTAGTAATAGATCCAACTGGAACATGTAATAAATCCTTTATGCTTGTTGATTCTCATATGATAGAATTTATTGATTCTAATAAATTTGGATGATTGTTATACTACAACCCATGTATACACCCCCTATAGCTAGGGAGCTTCTTTTCACATTCTCAGTCCATAAAAGTTTTACTTATAACACATTGCCAAAATCTATGCATAAGGAGTGAATATTATTAAACGAAGATGTAAATTTCAAGCATTGGAAAATATAACTTAAATAGAGAAAAGGCCCGTGGTTGTAAATTTAAAAAGGAAAGATATCGGGATTTATTTAAATAAAAAGGTTCATTTTTCTCAATAGACTAATCATGCTTCATGAACTAAAAATCTGTCATCTCTGCCTATAATTCAATCAAAATTAATGTCAAACTTAAAATTCAAACCCTTTAAGATGGATTTTTATATGATTATTATTCAATTAGAAAGTGAACAGCTAAAACAAACATTTGGAAGTTAGGAGTTTACCTACTCTGAGTATTCAGCACACTGTCACCATACTTTGATACCATAAAAAAAAGAACCCCCCCCCCTCCCCCCAAAAAAAAAAAAAGAAACCCCTAAAAGTCGGTTGGAAAGAAAAATAAATATCAGCACCACGTTCAATTTAGTTTCTTTACCACGAACAAAAAAAATTGAAATAATTCTATTTGTAATTTTTGTAGACTATATAAATATATGTAACTTGTTACTAGTATTTTTTTTTTTCCCCATTCAACTGGGAACTTTATTGAAACTAAACACATAAACAAAGACTAAACGGAAACCACAACTACACATTACTGAACAACACAGCACATACACCGTAGCTACTCCCTTGCAGAAACTACAGGGGATGAAGCGCCCATGGAATCCCAGTAAAGACATTGCAGTAAAAAAGCGGGGCATGGGTCATATAAAATTTCTCTCTCACTTTGAGATGCTCCCCTTTTTGCCAACCGATCTGCACATTGGTTGGCTTCCCTCCACACATGCTCAATGTGTACCATCCAAGGTCTGGCTAGGAGCCACCTGCAATCCAAAATTAAGTTAGTGTTCAAGTGGGCACTGTATATTTTCATCTTTTAACTAGGTAGTTGCTAAAAGCGAATCAGTTTGTAGATAAACAGATATATGCCCCTTGTGCCATGCTTGAATTAAAGCCTCACAAATTGCCCAAAGTTCTGCCACTGTATTGTTTGTATTACCTAAGTGCAATGAGAAAACCCACAACCAATTTCCGTCATGATTACGAACTAATCCCCCAGCACCAGAATTTCCTGGATTACCTTTGGAACTGCCATCCGTATTTATGGAAATATAAGATCTTGGGGCCAGAGTCCAGGAAAATAGGATCCTCGATGAGTTCTTTGCAAAGCTGGTAGGAACATAGCTCAGGAAGTAGAATTCCGTAGTATGAGACAAAGCATTTTTCTTTATGATTTGATGAGGTATATCTTGATTATTAAAAACTAGTGAGTTGTGTCCAAGAAAATAGCCCAGATAGTGAACACAAATATTGTATTCCATGGAGTGTAGTTTGTAACAAAAGTGGAACAAGAATTTAATTTGCACCAGAGATTAAAGGAAGTAAGAAGTTTGGAATAAGGAAATATTTCGAGCAAAGATACAATCTCTAAGCATGTGGATGGCGGTGTCAGAACGCTGGTGGTAATGGTGGCCAATAACATATTACTTTCTCATAAAACCAGATCACATATTACTATATGAACTCTCACAACTATCAATCCATCATGATATTAAAGATCAGGCATAATTTTGTGGCAACACAAATATTTATTAACATCAAGATTCAGCAAAACCATTCAAGAAAGCACCAATGAAATGTTCTGTGAAGAGACATTTGACTAATAACAAGTACTGGATTATTGTACATGACTAATTTTAAACCGCAATTTCATTTAGAATATAGTCATAAGAGACCGAATATAATAGCAAAAGAGAGCCAAAAAAAAATCTTTTATGTATAATCTTGCATAATCTCAAATGTATCAATTCTGGTATGTAGACCAAATAACACAATGCAAACAAAAGTTCTGAGAATCATGGAAGATATAGACAAACATATAATAAAAGTAAAACAAAAAGAAGGCAAAGCATTTACCATCTTGATTTATTGAGAAATAAGAACCAACAAGCACCAGTTGAGAAAGGCTGCAGCAAAGGTTATATCGAACAACTATAAAAAAAAATTCTGGTTAACACCATAACTCAAGTACTGTTTTGACTTTATTGATACTTTATAAAAAATTTACCTATTTAGTGTCTTATTGACAGATATAAATACTTTCTGATAATTATGGCTCACACTGTAAATAATTTTCATCTCCAAACCTCTTATTAGTACCTAAATCAGATATAAATTTTGGCAAAAATATTTAAGAACCCCACATAATAAGTAACAATACAAGGCAATATTATCTCATCAACAAGACTCAGTGAGCGAGTGATAACACTTTTGTCGTCAATTTCTCATTAATTCCCTAATAGTTTTGAGCGAGTGATAACATAAAGTAATTTTTTTCATGGAGGAAAACACAACCCAACTCATGTTGCCTCAAAAGTGTTGTCTATCTTTCATATTGACTCAAAGTTAGCCAACCACTCACTTCTTAAAACCCAAACTTCTCAAAACTCTTCTACACCATTTTTCACCCACTCATTACGTTATTTCATAACCTAGGAGACAACACAACGACAATGAGGACCAACAGACCATCCATTGGCAAGGGTTCTAGACTCGACTCCTGCAACAACCCTAAGTCTAACCTCTAACATATCAAAGACCAACACGTGTACTAGCAACAAAAAAAAAGTCCAACCATATTACTTTGACAAAGTATGGCATTAAAAACCCTCCCAATTGAGCATGAATTGTACAAGAATATTAATATGTAAAGCATTTTCAAATTTCAAAAAATTCAGAAAAAATGAGAAAAGAAAAAGGAAAATTGGACATTCTGAAAATTCTAAACAGATAAAAATAATTAGGAAAAATCAAGAAGTATAAACTATGAAGTACACAAAATGTCTATAAATTAGGACAAACAAGTGGCCCATTTTGTTACTTTGGCGGTGGTCTAATGAAAAGCAAATTATTTGTGTTTTGCATAGAATCTTAGAATAAAAAAATTTCAAGACAATTAACATTGAGATCGATTTTTAATTACAAGCGATGTATTTTAAAATATGGAAACCTAGGAAAATATCCCCCAATATCAGCAATATTTTCAAAATTTTAAAACCTTCATGTATTTTAAAGATTCATATTCTTGTGGTAATAGAAAAAAGAATGGATACATTAATTTTTCTCATTTTCTTTTAAATTATATGGACCACCCTTAAAAACAAGGCTTAGTGCCAAAACATGAAAACTATCAACAAGGGGGAAAATGATGCAGGGCATTTCAAGCAACTATATGTCTATATCCTAATCCACTTGTAACTAATTAGTTAGCTAGTTAGTTAGTTAGAAGATTTCTTAAGCCTTAGCTTACAGGATTTAGACACTTGTCAACCATCTAGAGGCTGCCAATGCCAAACAACTAGCATAAGTAAGAGAATGTAAGCTCTTTGTAAATCAGTTTTGGTAATTGAATGAATTGTTAGCTTTTGTGTGCTATTTGGAACTAAGTGTTCTTGAAGAGGTACTTATCCACCTATCAATTTGTTTTAAGTAACTCAGCCATTTCATTGTTTCTAAACCATACACAAACATCACATTCCCTGCATCAAATTGGTATCAGAGCTCAAGATCCTTAGGATTCACGTTCGTTTGCAATTTGTTTCTTCATTTTCTGTCCAAGAACCTATCAAGATTCAGTCTTGATTGCTTTTCCTAGCTTAAAATACCTCTCTTCCCAAACCAAAGCCTTCATATGTGCTAGCAATTAGTTTGAGTAGCAAGAAGCCATGGTTTATGAGAAGACAAGGAAGGATAAAGGCAAGAAGCAAGCTGCTCTTGCAGTAGAGGAAGATGATATTGCAGCCAATGGACCAAGGTGTAGAAGGGTTCAAAATGGCTTAGAATCTAAAGTGGAATTATTGAGGAGGCAACTACAAGCCTTGACTGAACAATTGAGAAGAGATAGGAAGATATAACAGCAATACTACCAGCATGATACTGCTCGAAGTGTAGCTTTATATGAGGAGGATTATGAACAACCTTTTGTTCATATTCCTAGGAGGAGACGAGAGGTATGGCCACAATCTTGTGAGGGTTCAACCAAAGATGCCAAACCAGAATTGGGAATCAAGATTTGAGATTGAATACCTTGAATTCGATAGCAGCTTGGATCATGAGGATTTTGTGGATTGGCTTAGCCAAGTTGAAGAGTTCTTTGCTTGTTATGATATTCCAGAATCCAAGAAAGTTATATTGGCAACAATTAATTTGAGTGGCAAGGCAAGATCTTGGTGGGAGCAGCTGAAGATTCAAAGATTGAGGGAAGGAAAAACCAAGATTCAAACTTGGTAGAAGCTGAAACAGAAACTTAGGAAGCAATTTTTTCTGTACAACCACATCCAAACCCACTATAGCAACTTGCACAAGTGCTGGACAAATTCAAATGCAACAAATAGAGCAGTGTTGATTGAGACTCAGCAAACAAAGAGATCACAATCAGCCCTTTTCAATTCAAGAACCAGCCCAAGTGGTGGTACTGCATCAAACTTCACTAAGCATTGGAGGTAGCCAACCAAGAATGTTGAGATTAGGTCAAATACTGCTGGATCTAATGAAGTTTCCAAGATACCAGCCAAGAATCAGCCTGTTTTGTCAAAGGGTGAAACCTTGGTGGTTGAAGAGATAGAAGATCTAGACTTTCTGGTTGAAGAGTTAGAAGATCATGACTTGCTGGTAAAAGAGTTAGAAGATCAAGATTTGCTGGTTGAAGATTTAGAATATCATGACGTGGGGCAGACTATTTTTTATAATTACATTAAAGAACAGGTTGGTGAAGAGGGAAATAAATGAGTGATAGCCTGAAATATGTGGCTAAACCTGTTTATGATTAGTCTACGGATGAAGCAGCTGTTATTGTTGAGGAAGAAAAAGATTTATCATTAGGAACAAAGGCCTTGCAAGCTCCAAAGCAAGAAATGGAGGAAGACAAACACCGTAACTGGAGGGTCAACCAAACTTGAGGAAAAGTTTGCTTTCAAGAAAAGGAGTCCTCTTAATGCAAATGCATCTACATTGGAGTTTCAGCTGTGTGGGACTTCGCTGTGCAGAAGCAGCAACATTTGGTGTGTTGCAGCAAACTCATTATACAAGGCAACTGCATCATCCTAGAAGGCTAGAAATTCATACAAATCTTGTGGCAATCAAGAGCACTTGAGGTCAATTACTTCTTAAGAGGGAGAGTCCTAATGCAGGGCATTTCAAACAACTATATGTCTATATCCTAATCCACTTGTAACTAATTAGTTAGTTAGTTAGAAGATTTCTTAAGCCTTAGCCTATAGGATTTAGACACTTGCCAACCATCTAGAGGCTGCCAATGCCAAACAACTAGCATAAGTGGGAGAATGTAAGGTCTTAGTAAATCAGTTTTGGTAATTGAATGAATCGTTAGCCTTTGTGTGCTATTTGGAACTAAGTGTTCTTGCAGAGGTACTTATCCACCTATCAATTTGTTCTAAGTAACTCAGCCCTTTCATTGTTTCTAAACCATACACAAACAGCCCATCACATTCCCTGCATCTAAAAAACAATTATATCCTACTTAAAGAATCTTTCTTTTTTTCTTTTTTTTTTTGATAAGTAATAAAGAAGTATATTAAAAAATACTACCTTATGCAGAAATACATAAGGCAGAGAGAAATATACAGAGAGATTAGAAACACAAGAGATGAGAAAGAAAGGAAAAGAAACTAATTACAAAGGAGAGAGCTAAGGAAAATGGGGAGAGAATTACTAGAGGTGAGTACAACAGTAAGAAATTATGAAGCACTTGTTGAAAGCTCTTGAAAAGAAATTTTTTTGAAGGGACAGTAATATTACTCAAATGGAAGGCTTGCACTTAGAAAGGAACAAAATGGTCTTCATATCTAGGGTTGTCCATTGGTCAAGTCAAGTCAGTTTGGACTCAGCCACATTGTGTTAGTCGTGGGGTTGTGAAGGACGAGACCCATCATTGACTAAGCAGAAACAACAGCTCGAACGTGAGATTGGAGATCATCTCCACTAATCTGAGAAAATATTTTACCAGTATTGCATCTTCATTGGACAGGTCAGTTTCATCGGATTTACAAGTGGGAAAGCTGACACTTGACCTGTTTGGGGCAGATTTTGGATTGTTGAACCTATTCCACCATAAAAAAACATGGATATTCAATTTCTTAGAAAATTCTTTGCAACTAACAACATAAAACAACTGGCATGAAAAGTTGGAAGGCCATCACAAGCAAAAATAGGAAAAGAGGAAGAAACACCTAATGTGGAAGTGAAAGGCGCCAAACTCTACAGAAAACCAATTCTTAAGGGACACCACAGGTCAGCAAGCCCCACAAATTAAAATGTACATCACTGAACATTGACTTATTCTATGAACTTTGGATTGCTATGGTGACTGATCCATAAAAAGTAGATGCCAAAATTTGAGAATACAAAAGATTGTTGTGAGGTGTCTTGTGCTTTGGACCTGGCTCTATCAAGTAATGCAAAAAAAATTTCTTCTAGAAGCCAGAGGCCTAGAGTCACCATGGGCCATGACACTTGTATTAGATAGAGAGAGAAGGGTGAGTTATTCCCCCTCACATTTGGAGCAATCATGGTGAACCATGTTAGATTTGTGTCCCTTTCTATTTTGGGCTTGTAATTTTTTAATTTATTTTCTAGTTGTGATCGAATAGTAAATATCAACTAAGATATACGTCTTTAAAGAAGCTCCAAACATCCAAGGGCAAGGAACATCAACTTGTTCCTATCCCCAACCCCAGACATTGGTATCCCCAATCTCCCTAAAAGGAAATGATTTATTTTCTCCAGTTTCATATCTCAAGTTACATTACTAAAAGATCCAATATCTAGCAATTTCAAATCCTTCAGCATCTTTGCCACAGTTTTACAATTTTTGAAAAATTTCTAAAATTATTCAATTGCATTTTGTCAATTTCTAATAAAAAGTGCTATAAAACATAAAGTTGGATGCAAACACAAAGTCTCAATAAACATTTACCAACATCAATCAAAAATAGTAATTTGTAGCATTTTATATCAACAAGATTTAAATATCATACAAACAAAATTACCTGACAAGCAGGACCACAGTCTGAAACACGTAATTCAAGCTTGTTATTAAGGTGAAGATTCGCAGACTTGAAATTTTGGGGAACAGAGGGTGGTCAACAAATCTCTTGCAAATACATATATGAAAAAAAGAGAAAAAAAAAATCAGTTTCTAATTCACTAAACATGGATGACAAAAGACCTCCTCACAAAAGTGTGAAATCTACAAGTTGTGATTTTTTTAGGTTAGCAATAAAAGAGACAACAAAGATATCTGTTTTCTGAGCTCCTAGCCTAACATGAGCATTCTATATAAGCAACCAACAAACTCCATGTCTCAAGTTAGGTAAAACAATACCATTGCAAACTAGCTTAATATCCAAAAAGAAATGGAAAAATTCAAAAATAAAGAAAGAAAGAAGTATCGAGTTCTATATTAATTAAAAAGAGACCGTAAGAGAAGCACTAACATTACTAGGTCCAAGATTTGGCATACACAACAAAACCAAATCCATGTTAAAAGGCAATCCATATATATATATATAAAAGACAAAAAAAAATAAAAAATCCACAGCACCTAAAATTTGGAACACTCAGCAATTTTTCAGGTATAGGTCAAGAGAATAGATTCTTCTCCACATTCCTACATAGCAAGCAAGAATTTGTGAGTTGCTATAGGCAGCACATAGTTTCGAAATGCAACTTCTGAATCAAGATCAAATTTTGGAACACAAATATTGCTAAGAAACAATATAATCAAATATTTAATAACAAAAATGAAAAACCAAAGAGGATGAAAGAAGGGTACAGATACTACAGGCTGCAAAAGAAGATCCTATAAATCAGCAATGTCTGGAGATATATCCAAACATATTAATTGTTGCCTAAGGCAATACAATAGAATCAAAGGGCTGGAAAAGACCATCAAGAAAGAGAGAGGAACAAACTTCAAAACTATCAAGTACATGAGAATTCAAATCACATAAGTAAATTATTTTTGTCAACGTACAGTTATGGACTTGATTGAGCTCATTAATAACTTTAGTATCATGTTCAATGACTAATTCTCCATGCTTCAAATAAAATCCAACAAGAGAATTCATATACGTATGTATGTATTTTAAAGAGAAAAAAAAAAAAGGAAACGAACTCATATTGAAGAAAGATGTAGAACTTCCTTTTCTCTTGCAAAATCCCTAAAAATAATTCCTTACCTATTTTATAAGTAGCATATTCAATGAACTCATTTAAGTATGAACTCATTTAAGTCATTTCATGATCTTCAAATGAACAATATCCACAAATAAGGGAGAAAATCCAAACAATGCCGTGGTCTGCTTTCCAATAGAAGTAGGATTATGCATGAAAAGTTCAAATTTTTCCAATAAAAAGAGTACCTTTCAGTTACCCCTTCCAGCTCACACCTATGCCACTATATATCATTATTGAACTCCCTCAGTTACCACTATACATAATCACATGGAGTACACATTGAAACGGCACACACTTATAGCATATAAGTGGTTGGAGGTAGACAAAGAGCCAAAACCACTAGGAAACCGAAAGACTCATGATTATGATGCAATGGGCAATAAAACCAAAAGCACAAAAGGTTTTTCTAAAATTGTTTGAACAAATTTAACATCAATTTAGAAGCTTTTGATAAGTAGAAGATAAGAAAGGCACAACTCAGATAAAGACTATCTCAAGATTTGCGTATGTCTACATTAGTAGACTGAATTTGCTATGTTTTTCGAGTTAAGCAAATTCTCCACACCAAAAAAAAGTGCAAAAAAGAAAGAACTCGTTCATGCAAATTATTATCCCATCAAAAAAAAATTTAAGCCATTGGTTATTTTCTATAAATAAGTTGCTCAAAATAAAAATCTCTAAATTAATCTTATAGACCCCAAAAAAAGAGAGAGTGAACCAATGAAATACCAGTAAAAATAAGCAGATTCCAGCAAATAATCTTACTAGCACTTCTAGCTTTTCTCATCATCAACACCAACAAATTGGAAGGTTGGCAAATGATTTTGCCTTATTTGAGTATTCTAACATAACTAAAAAATTATAAATTGCAAAATCGTCAGATACTCGGTGAAAGACTCATAAAACTCAAAGATACCCTACATGTCAAAATTATATAGATATAACCAATCAATTGTAATTAAAACCAACACCACAACAGAGGGGTGTGGTTAACAATGGTTCAGTTTGGGGATTTGAAGAAAGTCAAAGGGATGGAAAGACATAATTTATGGTGTGAATTAATTGCTGATTGACTTTCCAGCTCTATATCAGTTAATGAAGATTTTTTTCCTATTTGGATCTGCTAATTTCAGACCAAATCAACTTTTATTTAGGGCTTTATTATTTAGTACTTTTTTTTTAATTTATTTCCTTGTTTTTAGGTGCATTTAATGCTTTAGGTCAAATTAGATTCCTGATAGGGTTAGGTATCAATTAGGAGTTATTTTAGAATATATTTTCTTGTCAGTCAAGTCTTATGGAGCCCTTAAATAGGCCCTTAAGTCTGTAAACGTTTTTCATATATTATTGAATAAAAATCAGAAAAGGTGAGGCTTTGCTCTTCTTTTGGTTCTTCAAGAAATGTGAACTTATTAGGGATTCTTCCTTGTGGCGTTCAAACTTTATACCTTCGGTTCGTGATTCTTTATAATCATTGGGTCAAGGTCAACTTATACCTTTGGTTCGCGTTTCGATTATAATGTTAGGTCAGGGTTCTATCAAAAAATCTGAATTTTAGCTTTCTTGGGCAAGTATTCCAATATTTTTGTTGGATATCAAAGCGTGTCGGTTGAGGTTCGCATCATTTGGTATCAGAGCACAGGTTCTAAAATCAGTTTTCTATCCCTTATTTTTTTTTCCTGTTATCATCATATCTTGTTCCTTTTGTGTTCTTTATTTAGCGTTCTTATTTTTTTGACGTGCACTAGGTTAAAATAGTGCACTCAGCTCCAAAAAAAAAAAAGACATCAGAAAGAATTAGATTTCAATTCTCTCAGACCAAAATATCGTTTTCTTTTGTCCTCTTGGTTGATTTAGTGTTTCTGTCATATTTCTTGCCGTTGGTATTTGTTTTTACACTACAAGTTGAATTTCTTAATCAAGTTTATTAGTTTAATGCAGAACTAAAAGGGGAAGCTATGTGTGGAAAAAGGCAAGAGAGTGTGAGACTAATATCGAGAAAAAGCCAATTTAAGAGTGAAACACGAGTGGGAGTGTTTGAGTGCAAACACGTGTGGGAGTGTTGTGAGGAATTATTTCTAACAATTCTCTGTTGTTTCAAAAGTATGTCTTCCAGGTGTGAAACATCAAATAGGGAAGGAGGGGAGGAGTCATCCATCATTTTGCAGGCTATGCAACAACAATTTGAACGCATGAACGTGGTGTTTAATGGGATTCGGGATCGGATGGACAGGCAAGACACTGTTATTGCTACTTGTGTGAGGAGGAGTGTCCCCAAAAAGGCCCTAATGCTAGAAGGCAAAAAAGGCATTCTCGCATAAATGATTCTGATGACTACCATGATGATGATTCTGAAGATGAAGAAGATCAAGCTTCATTGAACAATGAGGGAAGGTTATTCAAAGGGGAGAAAGGTGGGGTAGAGGTTTCCGAAGAGATCCAAGATGGCAAGATGAGACTGACAGGAACCTAGGAAACATAAAAATGAAGATACCAACGTTCCAAGAGAAAAATGATCCAGAAGCATACTTGGAGTAGGAAAAGAAGGTGGATTTAATCTTTAAGTGCCACAACTACTCTGAGGAGAAAAAGGTAAAACTCGCTGTCATTGAGTTTACTAACTATGCTATTATATGGTGGGATCATCTTGTGATGAACAGAAGGAGAAACCATGAGAGACCTATTGAGACTGGGAGGAAATGAAGGCCATCATGAGAAGGCGGTTTGTTCCTAGTCACTATTATAGGGACTTGTATCAGAAATTACAGAGTCTTACTCAAGGCTATAGGAGCGTGGATGACTACCACAAGGAGATG
>JACAVU010000007.1:20187607-20190107 GCA_014183005.1 Castanea mollissima | reverse complement strand
TGACGAAAACACTCCTGAAATGGCTCGAATGAGCAGTCAAATCTTGATACCTCATAAGTGACCAAAATGCCCCAAAAATCTAAAATGATTAAAAAATATACCTCGACATTGCTAAAATGACCAGAATTACCTAAAATCATCTAGAATGACCAAAAAAACTTGAAACCGACCAATATACTCCCAAAACCTAAAAAATGAACAAAATACTTTTGAAAGCTCAAATGTCCAAAATGCCCGCGAAACCTCTAAACTGGCCAAAATAACTGAAAACCTATAAAATGACCCAAAAAAAAAAAAAAAGACTGACCAGTATTCCCTTAAAATCTGTAAAATAACCAAAATATTCTTTTAACCTCCAAAATGGTCAAAAAATATCCTAAGTGTTTTCAAGGTATTTTTGGTCATTTTTATTCTTTTTGAGGTATTTTTCATTTTTATTCTTTTTGAGGTATTTTTGGTTATTTAAGAGGTTTTGGGATAATTTTGGTCATTTTAGTGATTTTAAGGGTATTTTTGTTATTATGGTTTCAAGATTTGACGAGAATCAACAAGTATTAAAGGGTCCATTGCATATTCCATTGGGTCTATTATTAGAGCAAGATCCAAAAATATCAATGAAGCACTTAATGAGCTGATTTGGGCTGATTCTAACACAGAACAGTCCAAGCTTGGTCCAAAGGAAGATGAAGACATAGTAAATTTAATTCATGCTATTGAGAGCTGATCTGGCTTAATTAGGCGTGATTTATGGTGTGAATTAATGGCTGACTGGCTTTCTAGCTCCATACCAATTAATAAATATTTTTCCTATTCTGGAGTTGTTAATTTCAGACCAAATCCATCTTAATTTTAGGATTCTATTATTTCAAATGTTTTTTTTTAATCTATTTTCCTATTTTGGAGCTGCTAATTTCAGACCAAATTAAATTTTCCTATTGACGGTTGATCTAGCTTAATTGGGTGTGATTTTTCGCGTGGATTAATGGCTGATTGACTTTTCAGCTCCATATCAATTAATTGATATTTTTCTATTCTGGAGCTCCTAATTTCAAACCAATCTACCTTAATTTTAAGGCTTTTATTATTTAGAACTTTTTTTTTGTGCTATTTTCCTATTTTAGGCTTTTATTATTGAGTACGTTTTTTTAATTTTTCAATTTGCAGTCATGTCTTATAAATAGCTTGCACTCATTGTAATAAAGGATTATTGAATAAAAATCAGAAAAAAAAAGTGAACTACATAGGACTAAAGAGGATAGAATACGATCATTTGGACTAATTGGGCCCATTAGGAATAATGCAATATAAATGATAAATACTCGAGTTGATGAGGATCAACAAACATTCAAGGATCCATTGCATGTTCTAGTTGGGCCCATTACAAGAGCAAGATCCAAAAGATCAAAGAAACACTTAATGGGCTGATTTAAAAGATTTTGGCTAATACTAACGCTAGACATTCTAGGCTTAGCCCAAAGGAAGATGAAGGCGTAATAAATTTAATCCAAGCTATTAAGGGCTGATCTGGCTTAATTGAGTGTGATTTATAGCATAGATTAATGACTGATTGACTTTCCAGCTCTATATCAGTTAATAGAGATTTTTTCCTATTCTGGAGCTGCTATTTCAAACCAAATCTACCTGAATTTAGGTTTTTATTATTTAGAACGTTTTTTTAGCTATTTTTCTATTTCGGATCTGCTAATTTCAGACCAAATAAACTTTTATTTAGGGTTTTATTATTTAGTCATGTCTTATAAATAGCATGCACTCATTGTAATAGAGGATCATTGAATAAAAATCAGAAAAGGTGAGGCTTTGCTCTTCTTTTGGTTCTTCAGGAACTGTGAATTTATCAGGGATTCTTCCTTGTGGCGTTCAAACTTTATACTTTTCGGTTCGTGATTCAATTATAATCATTAGGTCAAGGTCTGTTACATGTACTTTTGGTTCACGTTTCACTTTTAAACGTTGGGTCCGGGTTCTATCAAAATCTGAATTTTAGCTTTCCTGGGCGAATATTCCAATACTATTTGTTGGGTCTCAAAACGTGTCGATTGAGGTTCGCATCATTTGGTATCAGAGCATAGGTTATAAAATCAGTTGTCTATCCCTTTATCTTTTGTTTCTTGTTATCATCCTATCTTTTTCCTTTTGTGTTATTTATTCATCGTTCTTATTTTTTTGACATGCACTAGGTTAAAATTGTGCACCCAGCTCCAAAAAAAAAGTGAAAAAAAAGAGACTTCAGAAAAGAAATAGAAAACATAAAAAAATATTGTTTGTAGTTTCAGTTCTCTTAGACCAAAATTTTGTTTTCTTTTGTCCTTTTCCTTTGATTTAGTGTTTCTATCATATTTTCTTGCTGTTGGCATTTGTTTAAATACTACAAATTGAATTTCTTGATTAAGTTTAATGGTTTAATGCAGAATTGAAAAGGGGAAGCTACGAGTTAAAAAAGGCAAGAGTGTGTCAGACTAATATCGGGAAAAAGCCAATT
>JACAVU010000007.1:20167607-20180107 GCA_014183005.1 Castanea mollissima | reverse complement strand
AAAGTCGCGACTCCACCATCGTTATCCTCTATGGTGAAGGATCCTTATGTGTCATCAAAGATATTTAGCATTGAACTTGTTAATGGAGTCATTATATCCATCATGGCTAGATAGAAAACATTTCTAAAATAAGTTGTATTAGAACCTAAGATGCTATGATCTTGAAATTTTGAACTGAGAAATGATATTTATGATCATCTTGGTTGTTGATGTTGTGTAAAGTCTGATATGAACTCCACCAACAATTGTGATGAAACCCGATAACAATGATGGTTTGGAACCCCAAGATCGTGTAGACAAGATTTGTTGAGCCTTGACCCATCATTTAATCAGATGAAAAACCAAGACTACGATGGATTGAAACGCCACACCAAGAATTCCTAAGAAACTCTCAAGAATCAAGGTGATAAGTTTGGTTGTTGAACGCCACAAGATTAACTTGATAAGTTCAAGAGTTCTTTTAAGAACCAAGAGGAACACAAGACCTCACAAGGAGAATAATTTTCTGAAAACCAAAAATTCTTTTTTTTTTTTATTAAATTCGTACTACCCATCTATATACCTAGAACAACCCTCTAAGAATAGACAAAGTCATAATTACAGCTTTAAAAACAGCACAAAAATTAACCTAAACAAGTTCCCACATTTTTTTAGATTCTTGGACTTTTAAAGGCAGTCAAACATAACTAAATGACTAGATTTAATGTATTTTAACACCATTTAATGGTCAGGCCATGCTGGGTGCAAATTTACATGCTAATTAGCCTCTTTAATTGCTTTGATGATATGGACTAAGCCTTGATTATTATCTGAGCCCATCTTGGTCTTTTCAGAATCAGCCCAATTCTCTTGGACTAGCCCATTTAGTGCTTCCTTGAGACATTTGGCTCTAAGTCTTGTAATTGGGCCACTAGGAAGTGACAAAGGGTCATGTGCAAATTCAACTTCATTTCCACGTGTATGATCAGCATGACCAGCTCCTTGATTTGCATCATTCTCCCCCTCTTGAGAAGGATTTGTCATTAAATCCTCACCTACATCAAAAGGTGACAAATCAGCAACATTAATGCTTGTACTAACACCATACTCACCTGGTAAGTCAAGCTTGTAGGCATTATTATTAATGCGCTCCACTACTTGAAATGGTCCATCATCCCGTGGTAGGAGTTTTGAACGCCGTTTTTCTGGAAAAAGATCCTTCCTGAAGTGCAACCAAACCCAATCTCCTGGTTCAAACACTACCTTCTTGCGTCCCTTGTTGGCTTGATGGACATATTGTTGAGTCCTCCTTTCAATGTTCAGCCGTGCCTTTTCATGAATCATCTTTACAAATTCTGCTTTCTTTTTGCCATCTAAGTTCACATGTTCACTCAAAGGTAAAGAAGTTAAATCCAAAGGTGATAATGGGTTAAAACCATAAACAATTTCAAATGGTGAAAACTTAGATGCAGAATGCATACTTCTATTGTAAGCAAATTCAACATGTGGCAAACAATCTTCCCATGTTTTCAAGTTCTTCTAATGATAGCACGCAACAAAGAAGACAAAGTTCTATTTACTAATTCAGTTTGACCATCCGTTTGTGGATGACAAGTAGTAGAAAACAACAACTTGGTTCCCAACTTTCCCCACAAACAAAAGTAACTCAAAAACTTTGCATCCCTATCAGAAACGATGGTCCTAGGCATACCATGTTAGCTAACAATTTCTTTGAAGAATAAATCAGCTATATGTGATGCATCATCAGTTTTGTGACATGCAATGAAGTGTGCCATCTTGGAAAATCTATCTACCACCACAAAAACTGAATCTCTCCCCCTCTTAGTCCTAGGTAACCTAAAACAAAATCCATAGAAATATCAGTCCAAGGTTCACTAAGTATTGGCAAAGGGCTGTACAAACCATGAGGTTTCAACTTCGACTTAGCCTGTTTACACGTGATACATTTCTCACAGATTCTTTCCACATCACGTTTCATATGAGGCCAAAAAAAATGATCATGCAAAATTCCTAAAGTCTTAGCTACACCAAAATGACCCATCAAACCACCAACATGAGCTTCTCTCACAAGCAATTCATGCAAAGAACATCTAGGCACACACAGTTTATTCTCCCGAAACAAAAATCCATCATGCCTATAAAACTTACCAAATGCCACTTTTTCACATGCATTGAACACATCACCAAAATTAGAATCTTGTGCATACAAATCCTTAATGTATTCAAAGCCAAACATTTTTGTATCTAAAATGAAAAGTAAAGCATACCTTTGGGACAATGCATCAACCACATTTTCCTTACCTTGCTTGTATCTGATCACATAAGAAAATGTTTCAATGAATTCCACCCACTTGGCATGGCATTTGTTCAACCTTTGCTGTCCTTTCAAATGTTTCAAAGATTCATGATCTGTGTGAATCACAAATTCCTTTGGCCATAGGTAGTGTTGCCAATTTTCCAAAGCAGCCAAGGCATACATCTCCTTATCATAAGTGGGGTAATTTAGGGCTGCCCCACCAACTTTTCACTGAAATAAGCAACTGGACGACCTTCTTGCATCAAAACAGCTCCAATACCTATTCTTGAAGCATCACACTCAATTTCAAAAGTTTTAGCAAAGTTAGGTAAAACAAGCAAAGGTGCATTAGTTAACTTTTCTTTGATCTGATTAAATGCCTTTTCTTGTTCTTTCCCCCATTTAAACGGCACATTTTTCTTGATGACTTCAGTAAGAGGGGCGGCTAAGCTACTAAAATCATGCACAAATCGTCTATAGAAACTAGCTAAGCCGTGGAAACTCCTCACTTGACTGATTGTTGTAGGCGTTGGCCACTCTTGGATTGCCTTCACCTTTTCCCCGTTCACCTCAATTCCTCTTTTACTAACAACAAAACTAAGAAACACAAGCTTATTTGTACAAAAGGTGCACTTTTTGAGGTTAGCAAACAATCTTTCTTTTCTTAGAATTTCCAAAACAGATTTCAAATGCATTACATGTTCTTTCAAATTTTTGCTATAAATTAGGATATCATCAAAATACACACTACAAATTTACCAATAAATGCACGCAAAACATGGTTCATCAAAAGCATAAAAGTGCTTGGAGCATTATTAAGCCGAAAGGCATTACTAACCACTCATACAAACCATATTTAGTCTTAAAAGCAGTTTTCCATTCATCACCTTCCTCCATTCTAATCTGATGATAACCACTCTTAAGATCAATTTTGTAAAGACACAAGAACCATGTAATTCATCCAGCATATCATCTAATCTAGGAATGGGATGGCGATATTTTACCGTTATGTTGTTGATGGCTTGGCAGTCAACACACATCCTCCATGTTCCATCCTTCTTAGGAACTAATAACACCGGGATCGCACAAGGACTCATGCTTTCACGCACGTATCCCTTCTCCAATAATTCACCTACTTGCCTCTGAAGTTCCTTGGTCTCCTTAGGATTACTCCTATAAGCAGGTCGGTTTGGAATTGATGCACTAGGTATGAAATCAATTTGATGTTCAACCCCTCGAATTGGAGGTAAACCATGAGGTACCTCTTCGAGAAGGACATCTTTAAACTCCTACAAAAGAGAAACAATATCGCTCGGCAAAGTACCGACGAGATCATTAGTACATAAAAGCGCCTCCTTGTACATAAGTACAATAAGGGGCTAGTGTGAAAATAATGCCCTCTTGATCTCACTTTTTTTTTGCAATGTAATTGAATTTTTCCTCTCTTGCTCTTATTATGGCCGAAATCATATCTCTTTCTTTTTCACTCTGATCAATGTTTTTCTCTCCTTTTTTTTAACTTTTTTTTTTCAATTTCGGCCTTCCTTTCTTTTTCCTTTTTTTTTTTTTTTCATTTGATCTTTGTAACTTTAATTGGTCCTCCCTGACCTGTTTTGGAGTTAATGGCACAAGAGTAATAGGTTGCCTTTTAAGAGTGAAAGAATACTTATTTGTGAATCCATCATGCGTAACCCTCCGATCATACTGCCATGGTCTTCCCAACAATAAATGGCATGCATGCATGGGAACCACATTATATAGCACCTCATCCTCATATTTGCCAATGGATAATGCCACCAACACTTGTCTTGTCACCTTGATTTCGCCACATTCATTCAGCCACTAAAGCCAGTAAGGTTGAGGATGTTTCAAGGTAGTTACGACCAATTTTTCCACCAAATAAGCGCTGGCTACGTTTGTGCAACTCCCTCCATCGATAATGACACTGCAAACTTTGTTATTTACAAAGCACCGAGTATGAAACAAGTTTTCCCTTTGGTTACTTTCTTCTTCCTTAACCTGCACATTAAGGACTCGCCTTGTTACTAATAAATCTCCAACCACAGCATTTTGCTCATCATCAGCATCCTCCAAAGATGGCATGTCAACATTATCTACATCTTCCTCATTCTCCGACTCAAGCTCGCCTTGAGCATTTATCACCATCACCCTTTCGTTTACACACTGGCTGGCTATGTGTTCCCGCCCCTGACATTTAAAACACTTAATATCACGGGATTTAGAACTTGAAGCCTCAGTGTTACCTAAAGTAGTGGCGGTCTTTGAGTTGGCACTCTTAGATGGTTCAAATTTTGGCTTATTTTGTAGCTGCTCATCTCTTTTTGGAGCTGTCTTCCACTAACTGGTGGTAGCCATAGGTTGTCCCCTCCTAACCAATCCCTTCCGTTTGAATTGCTCCTCCACCTTCATGGCTTGATGCACCATATCCGTCAATTCAACATAGTGTTGCATCTCAACTATATCCGCAATCTCACGATTTAAACCGTGCAAGAACCTAGCCATTGTGGCTTCCCAGTCCTCTTCTACATTAGCGGATCATAGCTACCTCCATCTCCTTGTAATACTCATCCACACTCTTGGAACCTTGAGTTAACCTTTGCAACTTTTGGTACAATCCCCTATAATAGTGATTGGGCACAAAACGCTTCCTCATAAGCATTTTCATCTCCTCCCAAGTGTCCACGGGTGGCTCTCTATTCCTCCTCCTATTAATCAATAATTGATCCCACCATACAATGACATAATCGGTAAATTCAATTGCAGCCAACTTAACCTTTTTTATCTCCGAATAGTTGTGACAATCAAACACCATCTCCATTTTAGTTTCCCACTCCAAATAAACTTCATGATCATTTTTGCCTTGAAAAGATGGGATTTTAATCTTTATGTTTCCTAAATCATTATCCCTCCTAGGCCTACCCATCCTAGCTTCTCTATTCCCATACCCACGCTCAAACCTGCCTCTGTTCACATATGGCTTATCAACCTCCTCAGACTCCGCCTCTTCCTCAACATTCTGCCATGGAACACGCCCACCTTGCTGCCTGTTGTGGATGTCATGTTGCTGGCCTCTAGGAGTTCCCGCTTCTACCCTATCCAATCTCTCATGAATAGGTTCAATTTCAGCCCTCAACATACGCCTCATCTCCCCTAGCAGTGCTTGCATTTGGAGGTTCTGATATATTGGTTGTCGAAGTTCTTCGGTTATGTCTTCTTCTTGATTGTTGGCCATGTTTAAAATCTGCAAAAAAAAGTTAGAATCCTCACAGGCCCTTCCTCATGTGTTTCACTCAAGAATTGATACACTCGCACTCGTGTTTTCACTCTAAACGCTTTTACCCTCTTATAGTCTCACGCACTCTTGCCTTTTTCCACTCTTTTGTGTCTTCTTTAGTTCTTATTGAACTTCAAGAAACTAATTCAAAATAATCCAGTAGTAATTCAGAATGAGAAAAAACCAAAACTCATTAAAAAGATCAAGAACTTGAATAAGGTGAGGAACAAGATTGATAATTTTTTTTTTTTTTTTTGAGTAAGGAACGGGAAATAGATTGAAAATAAAAGATAGTCAAACTTATCTTAGAACCAAAGCTCTGATACCAAAATGATATGACCTCCACCAACAATTGTGATGAAACCCGATAACAATGATGGTTTAGAACCCCAAGATCGTGTAGACAAGATTTGTTGAGCCTTGACCCATCGTCTAATTAAATGAAAAACCAAGACTACGATGGATTGAAAACGCCACACCAAGAATTCCTAAGAAACTCTCAAGAATCAAGGTGATAAGTTTTGGTTGTTTGAATGCCACAAGATTAACTTGATAAGTTCAAGAGTTCTTTTAAGAACCAAGAGGAACACAAGACCTCACAAGGAGAATAATTTTCTGAAAACCAATTTTTTTTTTTTTTTTAATTCGTACTACCCATCTATATACCTGGAACAACCCTCCAAGAATAGGCAAAGTCATAATTACAGCTTTAAAAATAGCACAAAAATTAACCTAAACAAGTTCACACATTTTTTTGGATTCTTGGACTTTTAAAGGCAGTCAAACATAGCTAAATGACTAGATTTAATATATTTTAACACCCTTTAATGGTCATCTTGGTCTTTTCAGAATCAGCCCAATTCCCTTGGACTAGCCCATTTAGTGCTTCCTTGAGACATTTGGCTCTAAGTCTTGTAATTGGGCCACTAGGAAGTGACAAAGGGTCATGTGCAAATTCAACTCCATTTCCACATGTATAATCAGCATGACCAGCTCCTTGATTTGCATCAAAGTCTCACTCTTCAACCTTGATTATATATATGTTTGTGTGGGAGGAGGGGGACAAAGTTTAGCTACAAAATTAGTTGTAACTTAAGACTACAACCTTATTCAATAAAATAAATATTATTATATATTTTGAAAATCTAACCTTTGAATTACGTGTTTTTTACGTTCTTAATACACATGTCAAATTATATGTCAATAAGATATTATTTATTACGCTTGTAATATTTTATATTACGAAAACTTGCAATTTAAGCAATTTATTAATGACATAACACGGATCAGAACCCATCCACATAACAACCCACATCTTAATTTAAGAAAGAATGTTGTTGTTTTAGAGTGTAGGAATTTGTAAGCTACAACAAAAAAAGAAAAAGAAAATAAAAAGCAATCCAGGAATATGAAATCTTCAACAACACATTTATATTGATTTATAACTTTGAAAAACTGTTAGGATTAGTGTCCTTAAATCCTATTGTATGATGCTATGTATGATATTAAGTATGACATTATGTATGACTTAATATTGTGTTTAATAAAGTTGTTTTATTATTATCTAAAGTAATGGTAACATGAATATGGGACATTATCGTATAGTCTATGAGATGCATAGTATGTGATTTATGTGAAAAGTCACAGAAGATATAAATCACAAGTTCTTTGTAAACTCAGAATTGTAGTTCGTAGTCGGCGATGAAATTGGGCATTTCATTTGCGAAGACTATAACATATCAACTAAGATGATTTGTTTTGATCATGGAAGTGGAGACTTCTAGTTGGTATGTTGATATGTTTTAAGAGTTAAGACATATTAAACTGGACCGTTGTGAGATTTATTATTCTCCTAACGACTGTCAATTGAATAATAAATCTCACGACTTCTATTTACATAAACTCTTAATCCTGAGAGGATAATGAATCTGATCGTGAAGTGTAGGTTGCTTTGATATATCAGGAGTAAGATCTAAAGTAATGGTCAAAACCTTAGTATGTTGGGCAACCACGTTTAATGTTGATAGAACATATATTCTCAAGATGGAATTCATAGTCTCAAAATGGAATTCATAGTCTCTTAGGCCTAACCACTTTGGTAAGAAGTTACTAAAGTATATATTTATGAAATTGGATTTCATAAATATATGTTGAATAACTTTAAATGATTAAACTAGGTACTGAAGGATAAGATGTAGTAAATTACAAAGTGGTAGTCTACATTCATGACTTTGTATTACTACGAATATTTTATGACGGGGTTGCATGTATAATAAAGTCTTGGGACATAATTTATAAATAAGGTTTAAAGTGCAACTATATTTATATAATGATATTAAATATAGTTAATGGTAACTTTAGACTTGTCAAGAGTTGACAGAAAAGCCCAAGACCCATTGAAGTTAGTGTCTTATTGGTCCCTTTTGGTCCCACTCCAAGCCACATACTAAAGCCTAATTGGAAAGGCCCAAAAAACTAGCCCAATTAGATAATTAGTTATAAGGAGAGAAACATACAGGATTTTAAGGTATGAAAAAGAGAGACATCATTGTGAAACTGTGTGTATGTGAGAGAGAGACACACACTTTCATTCTCCTTTGAAAACTGATTAAGAGACCACACATCTTGGGCGTAAAGTGGAATTGGAGTGAAGATTAAAAGGGTTCCCGAGTACTTCAATCTTTGGTTTTGAATTTCACCACACCAAGGTACGCTCTCTTGTTCTATATTCTGAAACTTACATAGTACATGTTAACAATTACGAATGAAGTAAATCTGTTTTTTTTTCCACTACGTTCATGCATATTTCCATCAGCATCAATAAAAAAAATAAAAAAACTTTTACTATCGTCCCTGTTATTTCAAGAATAATAGATTTGATAGAAAGGCCCCTTAAAAAAAGTGTTTTGTTTAGTGAAAAAAAGAAAATTAAAAGAAGGAAAAATAGAATAACATAATTAGCACTAATTCTAGGTACATTTTCATCACATAAAATGCATTTCCCTTCTTTGGAATACAATTTGACTAAACCAAATCATTGTTCAAATAAAAACTTTCCAAATTTTTCATTATGCTAAAATATGTATAGTTGTCAATAAAAAAAAATTATTCTATCAAACGTAAAATATATAATCATTAGCCATTCTAATAGCAATTCAAGATGACAAAATACCGAGTCTCCTAACCCCTTGCCCTCGAAAATATTTATTCAAAATGACAAAAGGGTTACTGAAACCCTTAGACCTAGGACCAATTCCAAACCCCTTGCCCTCAAAGTTTGATGTGAATAAAAGATGGGTTTACCACCAAGGCCTCGGTCATGATACCGAACATTGCTTTACCCTTCGTCATGCAATTCAAGACCTAGTAGACAACAAAGTGATTGTGCCGCCTACAAGACCTAGCATCATTAATAATCCCTTGCCTAATCACAATTTTGGGAAAGGACCGATGATTGATTTCCTGATGATCGAAGAGGAAGGTAAGGAAGATCCATCTTACCTAATTTATGACCAACCTGAATGCTTTATGATGACATGGGAAGAATTAATGGATAGGACATCTACCAGCACCACAGGATATGACATATGGAATGAAGAATTAGAACCCAAGGATTACCAAACACCCACAAATGGGGGGAGACACTTCAAACCCCAAGATACCGACCCCAATGATCCAACAAAAATTACCCACATCACAAGGGGGGAGACACTTCAAACCCCCATATTTAAAGACCGACAATCCAATGGACTCCTTGAATAGATCTATCCAACAAACACCTGCCGAGGAGGATGAAGTCCTCAAGCAACTACAAAAGACACAAGCCCACATATCCCTAAGGGGTTTACTCATGGCCTCATACAAACACCGTCAAAACCTAGTAGACCTACTTAACCAAATTCAAGTCCATACAACCACAACCTCCTAGGATCTGAATGCTATGGTTGGGTCCATAAATAGGGAACTCGCCATCTACTATTCTGACATGGATCTGACCAAGAAGGGGAAGCACCACAACGACCCTTTGAATGTGTGTCCTTTGAAGACTGCAAGCTACCTAGGCCTTAATATTGAAGACTTTGTGCCTATTGACCAACATGTAATGGCATGTGACAACAGTAGAAGTGAGGTCTTGGGGACCATAACATTAAAGCTTACCATAGGACCAATGGTCAAGGTGGATTTTCAAGTCCTTAACATAGCCTCATGCTTCAACATGTTCCTTGGACGACCCTGGATTTATGACACAGAGGTTGTACCTTCTTCCCTATATCAAAAGGTTGGGTTTTCGCATGAAGGAGCTATTGTGACCAACTATGGGGATACCTTGATTGTGCCTAAGCCTGTTTATGGTATTGATTCTGAGAAAGATCCATTAACCTTGGATGGCTTCATGATTGAAAGGCCTAGCTTTAAAAAGAGAGAATGAGAAGTTGAGAGGATCCCAATGGACTTTGCTCCTTATGGTAACAACAATTCGGTAGCAATGATGAGGAGAATGAACTACTTTCTAGGGATGAATTTGGGGAAAATTATGAAGAAGCCAACTATTCAGGACTCGTCGATCCCTATTGCCACACCACCTTTTGGGTTAGGCTACAAGCCCACTGATGATGATTTGCTAGAGATAGAAGTGAGAAAGATGGCTCGAGCCAAAGCCAAAACAAAAGGACACCCTTGTCCTCCAGAACCTCTAAAGCCCTACACTCCTACGTTGAATGGGAAGTTTGTAAAAGACGGAGAGAATCAACGTTATTGGGGATTCCCTGAACCAAGATTTGATCCTACGACAAATACAATGGTACCCGGATTTAAGATACTACTCGACTGCCACAACAAGGATCCAGAGTTGAAAAAAGAAGACACAACTTGCGTTCCTACTGATTGGGCTAATTACATGGATCCTGATGCCATGACTACGCTTCTTGGAGATCCCATTTGTAACATCAAAGATGAAAAGTATTGGGAGGCTAGTCAACATGCATTGAAGAGCCCATATGAACGAAGAGCCAATGATGAAGGGAGAGCAGCCCCTAGTGTTGATGAGAATGAAAGCGACGACAAGAGTGATAGAAGTAGGGACAACAGCAGCAATGATAGTGGACATGATGATGATGACAGTAACACCGATAGTAATGACAATAGTAGCAGAAGTTATGATAGCCCGTACAGTGGTGATGATTAGGGTGAACCCTCTAGTGATAGAGAAGATGGAGATGCAAACCTATTCTATGAGGAATATGATAGTGATGTGGACTATTATGATCAAGACATTGAAGACGACACTAAAGCTAACAGGTGGGACAATACTGATAGCGATCAATACAGACCAACGAATGTGTTAGAAAATACAAGAGAGGAGAACGGACAAGCCAATCAAATGAACCATGAAGAATATCCTTAGGGGCACCTTTCAGATTGGAGTGATGTCACTAATGTTAGCTCAAGGTCCGACCCTAGGTATGACAAGCATGGAAGAGAAGTTCCAAAATTAGGGTCGTATTATGATTCAGAATCAAGTTTGCCCACTACCAAAGAGGAAGATGACATAGATGCCATGTTGGATGCTCTAGACCAAAAGCTGATGGTCCATAATCTCAGAATCATGACACTCAAGAGTGCTAAACATAGTGATGAAAGGGAAGAAGGAGGCGAGCCAAAGCATCTCCCTCAGCCCGCCAACTTGGGCAATAGAGGCAAGCATAACCTATTTGATGAATGGATGAATAACATAAAGCGCCTGGAAGCTTTTGTGACCAACAAGCCTGCAAACATGAATATTGAAGAAGAAGCTACAGCTTATATGGATATAGATCTTGCAGTATTGATGCTGAAGGAAGAAGGAGCTTATTGGTTGCCACCTGCAATTGTGGAAGCCACGATTGAGTTAAAGAGCTGGGCATAGGAGGGAGCCGCCCACCCCATGGAGGAATTCGTAAAGAAGATCAAGACCGTCAAGTCAATCACCTTTGCCAAGAAGATCAGGACCGTTGGGCCAGTCACCCCTGCCAAGAACATTGTTTTCATTACTATTGAGTCTATTTCTACTAGTATTTCTATTCCGTTTAAGTCTGTTTGTGATAGTTTTCCAGTTGAGTTGCTTTAATTGAGTCTAATGAGTTTGTTGAGAACTCTTTTCCTTTTAATATGATTTATGATTCTGCTTATTTGCTGGCTATGAATGTTTGTATTTCTGAAATTGGTGAAGAAACTCTTAATAATAAGGAATTAAAACATGGATACCTAGAACCTATAAAAGAAGAAACCCAACCCATTAACTTGGGAAATGAGGATGGGCCCAAAATAATCCAAGTGGGCAATACCCTAACTACTTCAGAGAAAGATACATTAGTGGCACTACTAATAGAGTTCAAGGAGGTCTTTGCCTGGCATATGAAGACATGCCTGGGATTGATACAGATATAGTACAACATTACATTCTCGCAGATCCAACCATGAAACCGATCATGCAGAAGTTGAGAAGAAGGAAGCCAGAGTAGACTCTCAAGATCAAGGAAGAAATAGAGAAACAGTACAATGTTGGATTCCTAAGAGTGGTTAACTATCCAGTGTGGTTAGCTAATGTGGTCCCAGTACCAAAGAAAGATGGAATCTCTATTCAAGATACAACCAGATCAAGATGGCTCTAGAAGATATGGAGAAAACCTCATTCATTACACCATGGGGACATATTACTACAAGGTCATATCATTTGGCCTTAAAAAATGCTAGTGCTACTTACCAACGTGCAGCCACTACTCTGTTACATTATCTAATTCACAAAGAAGTAGAAGCTTATGTTGATGATATGATAATGATGTCCAAAGACCGTGAAGGGCACATGCTAGCTTTGAGGAAGTTCTTTGAAAGGATCCAATTCTACAAATTACGATTGAATCCCAAGAAATG
>JACAVU010000007.1:20037607-20162607 GCA_014183005.1 Castanea mollissima | reverse complement strand
ACTTTCCAGCGATTACTCCAAAGTTGCACTTTTGTGGGTTCAATCTTAATCTATATTCTAATCCTTTCGAAGAACTTCCTCAAGTTTGTGGTATGCCTTCCTTTATCCTTGGATTTCACAATCATATCATCAACATACACCTCTACCTCATTATGTATCATATCAGTAGCAAGGATGTAGCCATCCTTTAGTTAGTTGCCCTAACATTCTTGAGGCTAAACAAAATTATCGTGTAATAATAGATTCCCAATCAGTAGTGAAAGTGGTTTTGATCATGTTTTTAGAAGCCATCTTGATTTGGTTGTATCCTGAAAAACCATCCATGAAGGACATCAAGGCACTTCCCGTCGTGTTATCCACCAAGACATCAATGTAAGGGAGGGGAAAGTCATCCTTAGGGCATGCCTTATTCAAGTCTCTAAAATCCACACAAATCCTTATCTTTCCATCCTTTTTAGGTACGGGCATGACATTGGTTATCCATTCAACTTGGTTTACAGGTTTGATGAACCCTACCTTTAGTTGCTTAGTGTCTTCCTCTTTGATCTTTCAGAGCCATTCGGTCCTCATTCTTCTCAATTTTTGCTTGACAGGCACCATGTGGTTGTGAGTATCAATGTGATGTTGAGCTATCTCGGGGTCAATTCAGTCATATCTGCATAGGACCATGCAAACACCTCTTGAAATTCCATGAGTTCTTGAAGATCTTTCTTTTCTTTTTCATTTAGAGTTGAGTCAATTTTAATTAAGCGTGGATTCTCATCATTGCCCAGATTAATAGTTTCAAGAGTTGGTTCCATAGGTTCAATTTTCTTTTCCAATCGTTTAGTAATTTCATTTTCAAATTCATTTGAATCATTTGAGTGCAGAATTTCAATGTTATGGGACACATCAAAGTAAGCTAAATCAGAATTCATCTTATTGAAAATATTGACAAGTACATTGGAACTTGCATTACAAAACTTTTTCCCTATGTTCTCAAAAAACCCCCACCCAAGTTCAAATACTAATAAGCCTCATAATAAGCATGATGAATTCTTTCTTCTTTCTTTCTCAAGGCTTGCCATTCTTCCCTTGTCCTTCTTTAACCAGTCTTCTTTTTTCATTGGTTCCCACATATGCATAGCTTCGGTCATGTCATACAGATCCTTGCCCTCGTTGGGGAAGTCTCTCCTTGCCTTGTCAAGGAACCAGTCACCATCATCCCCACTCCAATAGCTAATCATTGCATCATCTCTATCCTCTTCTTTGTTCATTATGAGGTTTTGGTTGTCGTCAGAAGAAGGGTTGTGTTCAAGCATGAAGCGAGTTGGGGTGACTTAGGTTGTCTCCAACTTTAAGGTCTATTCTGGCCAATTGTGATCTTCCTATGATCCTACGTCTCCTGAGTTGAAAAACTCATTGACATAGGCCCTCTTGAAAGTCCATGATCTCGAAGCACCCTTTAGTTGTGGCTTGAAGTTGGTAGAGGTAGGCAAACTTTCCCTTCTGTCATCATCGATTAATACTTTCTTGAGTCAGCTCACTTGGTTCATAATCAACCTTGTGATTTTCAACTTCTTTTTTCTTTATTTCGGAAAGGTGACCTATTATCTTCTTGAGGACTTCAGCTTGTGCCTCTACACATTCGAGCATCTTTTGCATGAGGACCTTCTCACTTGCAGTGTCTTTCTTTCCCTCTTGATAAGCCTTCCTTTTGGATGTCTCACCTTCCATTGGACTTGGATTGGAGTGATGTCTGAAAAGAAGCCCCATTTTCACTAAGTTCATGTCCCAATTAAAAGGTTCCTTTTACTTTTAGTTGTTCTTAGAAAATTCTTAAGTTCATTTTAATGGAGGTCCAATTACAATGTTACTCTCTTTCCTCTCATGGATCCTTGCCCCTTGTTTCATTGGGCTTTGGGCTATTTACAATAAAGCTCTCATCTTTACTCTCATGGGCTTTCATTAGAATGTACTTAGGAATTTTCAACTCTTTGTCTCAAACTTGGGCTTACAATGTATTCATCACCTTTGGGCTTTTCATTCTTTATTCATTATTTTTCTTGAAATGGCCCTTTAGCTAGAATACTTTATAGCCTTCCTCTCAAAGTCTATGAAATTTTCATCATTTTGGGCCTAGGCATGCAACAAGGACATCCAAGTTTAGGGAAGTTCATTTTGGCTTTGTATGATTTTGGTTGCTAAGTCCATAGCATACTTATTACCTTAGGCCCAAAGTCCTCTTTTTCAAAAGGGTTTTTTCCACTTGAGCCTACGATAGCAATTAGGCTATGGTCTTATTAACCTTTTAAGTTAAGATATACCTTTGGATTTACAGACAAGCCTTTTATATGTGAGAACTTCTTTTCTTTTGTCCCACAACATCTTAAGGTATACCATAACTTTAGGGCCATCCCTTCCATTTTTATACCTTTTATTTGTTCTTTAGAATTAGGTGAACATATGATATATGGTTGAACAAACAAGAAATATATAAAGGGTATCCTCTATAATAGGATCTAGGATCTCTCTAGTGTGGGTAGGCAAACAAGGCTAAAGGGATAGGTAAATAGGTCATTCTTAGGTGGGCTATGATTCCAACCAAGGGCCTAAGTAGAACCCTAGTGGAATGGTAGCAAACCTTTAGCGTACTCAAAACCCATTATAGGCGATGACACCGATTGTGAGTTGGTGGGATGAACTTTGGAAGATTTGGGCCCGAATGGAGCCTTCCATCTTCCCACTCATCACCAACCAAGGTCAACGGACAAAAGAACAAGTGGATGTGTGTGCAAAACAAATATTGAAAAAGATTTTATTAAGGTTAAGAAACAAGACACATAGGAATTAAACTCATAATCCCCAGTGGAGTCGCCACTGTGGGTGCAAGGGGAAAGCGTCGAAGTCAGTTATATGGTCTAGGAACCATGAATATAGCACCCTTTAGGTACGTTCTTAGGAAGGTGTTAGACACCCAAGATCGCCCAAACCTAAGGTTAGCCTCCCATCATTGTGTCTTACATCTTAACCTTATTAAAATCTTGTTCAACACTTGCATCTATACTCACACACACACACACTAGTATACATCTAAGCATACAACATGGCATCTTTCATCCCAAACAAAACATACCTATCTATCTATCCAAAAAAAAAAAAAAAACCAAACATACCAAAGAAACCCTAGCATTCACCTAGCATGTGTGTGAGGCTTAAAACATAATATAAACCAAGCACTAACAAACTAGAAAACCCTAAGCATATTTCATCATATCACAAGACCAAAGCGCAAATGCATAAACATTGCTAATGCATTACTTACCCTTTACTTACTTCTCAGCAACACAATACCTATGGCATCAATGCATGAGTATATGAATGAATGGCAATAAAAGTAAGAAACCCTAAGACAAACCCTAATCTAACACATGATAACAAACAAGCATGTTATAAAGGTGAACAAGAACTTATGAGGCTTAAAACATATGAAAAAGAGGCTACACAGAACAAACATGTGATAGTAGAAACAAAACAACAAAAATTTAGGGTTTCTGGCAATGACATCATGCATGCTAGAACAGATTTGCATACGCAAAATCAAGCCTACACGCATAGGCTAGATCATGCATACACAAATCCTTGCCTAGAAAGCCTAAAAACATAAAAATAGAGCAGAACTTTAGAATAACAATCTAACAACCTAACGTACACAAAATAGGAGGACTAACTTAAACAAAAATTATACAAACATAAACCACGCAAGAAATAGAACTAAAAATCAAAAGAAAAGCAGAAAAGGTAGAAAAATAAAAAGAAAGGGTTAGACTCAATACCTTAGACAAAAACTTTCCAAGCTTAATTTTGACGATTCCCTTCAGTCAAATCTATTAACAAACCAATTAGAAAGCGATTAGCAACGTTGAACTAAAAAGATTGGGGCCAGAAAGGTCACAATCAAATAAAATTGACTTAAGAGTGTTTTTTGAAAAACTTCCTTTTGATTCACTAAATTTTCTATTGAATCTTAGGTTTTTCCCCATGGGATTTCTGTGTGTTTTGAAAATGTACCATGTAAGGCTTTTTATAGTTGAAAAAATGGGGTTTGGAACGGCTCCCAGACAATGTGGGATTCATTCCAAACCTCAGTCATTGTTGCAGAAAACTTGCATTTCTTATACTTCTGAAACCCTAGTTGTGTACGCAAGCATGTGCTTGCATACGCATGCCTTGGCTTGTGTTCGCAAGCCTAGGGTCACTTTGGTCATTTTATTTTCAAAAATAGATTTTTGCTTATTTAAAAGGTTATATTTTCTATTTTAACACTTCTCTAGTCAATTTAATATCTAATTGGGCTCTAAACTGGCCTTGGGCCTTAGAATTCGAGTATCATTGGAGAACGGGGGCCCGAGTCGTAAGGGGTACAAAATGCGATGTCTACACAGACCGAAAAAGAGACAATTTTTTTCTCTTCAATATCATTTCTGCCCAAACCAGGCTAAAGAATTCCTAAAAGAATTTTAAAAATAGGAAAAAAAAAAAAAAAAAAAAAGACATTTTGGCATCATTCTTAGCTGAACGGAGCTGAGAAAGACCGAAAAAGGGAAAAAAATTCGCTTCGGTATCATTTCTCCTCGAACTGGGCTGGAGCATTCCTGAACAAATTAAAAAAATAGTAAAAAAAATTATTAAAAAAAAAAACTTTATTCTAGCATCGTTCCTAGCCGAACTGGGTAGAGACAGACCGAAAAACAAGAAAAAAAAATTCTCACCATTATCATTTTTGCCCGAACCTAGCTAGAGCATTCCTAAATTTAAAAAAAAAAAAAAGAAAAAAAAATCATTCTGGCTTAATTCCTAGCCAAATCGGGTTAGGACAGACTGAAAAGAGGAAAAAAAAAACTTTTCGTTCCGGTATCGTTTCTGCCTTAACTGGGTTGGAGCATTTCTAAAAAAATTTATAAAATAGTAAAAAAAAAAATCACATTCCTAGCCGAACTGGCTAGGGACAAACCAAAAAAGATTAAAAAAAAATCATTTTGGTATCATTTCTGCCGAACAGGGCTGGAGCATTCCTAAAAAAATTAATTAAAAAAAAAAAGAAAAAACTTCATTTTGGCATCACTCCTAGTCGAAACTGGGCTGGGACAAACCGAAAAATAGGAGAATTTTTTTTTTTTTGCTCCGATATCAGTTCCACTTGAACTGGGCTAGAGCATTCTTGAAAATATTTTAAAAATAGTAAAAAAAAAACTTCATTCTGGCATCATTCCTAGCCAAACCAAGCAAGGACAGACCGAAAAAAAAGTGTGGGCACAAGGGAGAGTCGCCACCTAGTTTTTGCAATGGTCTAGGAACCATATATATTGCGTCCTCTCGAGAAAGGATCTTTTGATCTTACTACCGAAGATATAGGTTTGCAGTTAAGGTACGGTCTTGGGAATGTGCTAGGCATCCAAAACCGCCCAACCCTAAGGTTGGCTTTTCATCATTGTGCTTTATGTCTTAACCCTATTAAAGGCATACTCAATATTGTATCTATACTCACACACACACACACACACTAGTAAACATCTAAGCAATCCCAAAAAGACCTAATCATACATCTATCTATTGGAAAAACAAATGGAATAACAAATTTGTATCTCATACAAATACACGCAGTGAAATATGAACGGATCTACATTATTCATGATTGATAATATGTACTATGTAAATTTCAGAATTCAAGAACAAGAGAGCGTACCTTGGTATGGTAAAATTCAAAACAAAAGATCAGAGGTACTTAGGAATACTTTTAATCTTCACTCCAATTCCACTTTACGCCCAAGAAGTGTGGTCTTTCAATAAGTTTTCAGGGGAGAATAGAGAGTAGCTTTCACTCACATACACACCATTTCACAATAATGTCTTTTTTTTTCCTAAAATTCTGTATGTTTTTCCCTTTGTATCTAACTGATTATTTAATTGGGCTGACCTTTTAAGCCTTTCCATTGGGTTTTAGTGTGTGGCTTGGAGTGGGACCAAAAGGAACCAATAAGACACTAGCTCCAATGGGCCTTAGGCTTTTTTGTCAACTTTTGACAAGTCCAAAGTTACTATTAATTATATTTAATACCACTATATAAATATAATTGCACTCCAGGCTTTATTTGTAAATTATATCCCAAGACTTTATTGTACATGCAACCCCTTCATAAAATATTCGTAGTAATACCAAGTCATGAGTGTAGACTGCCACTTTGTAGGTTACTACATCTTAATCCTTGAGTACCCGGTTTAATCCTTTAAAGAGTTATTTAACATATATTTATGAAATCCAATTTCATAAGTATATACTTTTTTAACTTCTTGCTAAAGTGGTTAGGCCTAACATTCTGAATAATCAAACCCATTAAACTTATCTAAAGGGAATATTTTGTATCTCCGTTAAGAGATTATGAATTCCATCTTGAGAATATATGTTTCATCAACACTAAATATGGTTGCCCAACATACTGAGGTTTTAATCGTGACTTTTAGATCTCACTCCTAATATATCAAAGCAACCTACACCTCATGATTAGGTCCACTATCCTCTCAGGATTAAGAGTTCATGTAAATAGAAGTTGTGAGATTTATTATTCATTTAACAGTCGTTAGGAGAATAATAAATTTCACAGCGGTCCAGTTCAATATGTCTTAACTCTTAAAACATATTAACACATCATCAACTAGAAGTCTCCACTTCCACGATCAAGACAAATCATCTCAGTTAATATATTATAGTCTTCGCAGATGAAATGCCCAATTTCATCACCGACTACCAACTACAATTCTGAGTTTACAAAAAATTTGTGATCTATATCTTTTGTGACTAAATCACATACTATGTATCTCATGAACTATATGATAATGTCCAATATTCATGTTACTTTTATTTTAGATAACAATAAAACAACTTTATTAATCACAACATTAAGTTATGCATAATATCATACATAGCATCATACAATAGGATTTAAGGGCAATAATCCTAACACTATCATGGCATAACATAAACCCTAGCATGTTACTATCATACATATCATATCCAAGGCAGCAACATAGGCATAGAAAGATCCAAGCAAATATTTGATTGCATCTATACTTCAAGAAGAACTCAACCTAATAAACATGTTTATCTCTATCATCAAGGCAAAATCATATTCAAAGATGCATGGGAATGTGAATGCATGACTTACTTCACTTACCTTATAACAACTCAACACCTATGGTATTCATGCATGAATATGTGAATGCGTGTTCATGGTATCAAAAGAAGAAAACATAAGACAAACCCTAATTTAAACATGTGAAAAAGCAAACAAATAACAAGCATGTGAAACAGAATATTAAAAACACAAATATATGAAAAAGGATTTAAGACATAAGTATTGCATGTGAAATCAGAAATGAAATTAGAAAAATTAGGATTTCTGGGTAGGATCATGTGTACACATGAACAAGCCTGCGTGTGCATAATCAAGCCTGCATGCGCATAATCAAGCCTGCATACATAGCCAACATTATGCGCACGTGGGTTTCAGCCCAGAAACCTTAGCAACACAAAAACTAAAGCAAAGCTTCAAAACAATAAATCTAACATCCTAACATGCTTCTAATATGAATCCAAATAACCTAAACTAAGAACAAATATATCAAAGATAAACAAAATAAAATCTACTCCTAAACATGCATTGGATCTAACAACAAACAAGAACCACATCAAAACATGTTCATTAATATATAAAATCATTAAACTTTCCAATCAAAACATAATGAGATAAAGCAAAATAAAATCAAACAAAAGAACACATATTTCTAAACATGAATAACATATAAATTAAGGCTGCGTTTGGTTCAATGTAAATTGAATTCCGAGTGTAAAATGAATGCAGGGGAAAGTGAATTCTCGTAAGGAAAATAAAATCCAGGTGTTTGGTTCTGCAATGAAAAATAGTCCAGAAAACGATTTTCAGCGTTTGGTAACATTCTGAAAATGTTATTTTCCTACAAATTTTTCACATTTTCTCAACCATTTTCTCAGCTACCAAACAAATTCCATAACAAAAAAATTCAAAATATACACTCAACACAACCAAAAATCAAAATAAAAACATCTTTTATTCACAAATTCAGTGAGAAGAGGAAGAAAGGGTGAGAGATTAAGGGAAAGAGAGAGAGATCGGGTGGGTTTGGGGGTGGAGTGGAGTGGGCTGGTGGTCGGTGGCGGCCAGTGGAGGTTTGAGAAATGGGTTTGCGGAATGGGTTCGTCGAAGTGGTGGGTTTGATGAATGGGTTTGTCGGAGTGGGTTTGAGGAATAGGTTTTTTGGGTTTCAAGGATGGGTGTGGGATTTGAACAAGAAAAAATGGAGGGGACGATGAACCTGGAGGGGACGAGGACGGTGATCTGACCGGCGAGGATGAGCTTCAGGTGGTGTTTGCTTGAGCTCTGTCTCTATCTCAGGTGGCGATTTGACCAGCGACCTAGCTCACTCTCTCTACTCTCTCTCTCTCTCTCTCTTTGCACGTCTGAGTCCAGAAATGGTTTGAAGTGAAAATTTTCACTTTAAACCATTTCCGGGTCAAACCCTTTATTTTTACGGTCAAATGAAATGCATTTCTGAAAATTCTATTTTCCATGCGCAACCAAACACACGGTTTTACAGAAAATGATTTCCTGAAATGGTTTGAAGCCAAAACAAACGGTACCTAACTAAGAACAATAAAAAGCGCAACATATAAAAGAACCAAATCATGGAAAAGCCATGAAGAGAGACTCACCTTGCTATGAAATACAAACTTGATTGATATTTAACCGGCCCCTCAATACCTACACAACAGAATTGAATGATAATCAAAGGAATAAAATATATCAATAGTTTATTAGTAATCACAACTCAAAATAAAAAGAGGTTCTTGAAGAGATTGTTTGAAAAAGGTTTCGAAAGAGATTAGAAAATAGTTTGTTGCCTTAGAACTAACTAAAGAGAGGTTTTTTCTTTTGTCAAAAACTTGCTAAGGGGCTGCCTTAGGGTTTTCGAAAGAAAAAATAGGGGTTTGGAGAAGATAGAGGCTAAAAGATCACTCTCTCTAGTTAGGGTTTTGATTTGAGACATAAGGTGAGTATTTATAAGTTAAAATTAGGGTTTTCAGACTTTTTAATGATCTTTGGACGTTCTCAAGGGTCCATGGGCTGGCCCACATCAAAACATTATGTTTTAGGCCCTTAAAATGAAGTTGTAAAACTCAGAAAATGGGGCAGCCTAGTTGACCCAACTTCGAACAATCATAAATCACTCAATTTAAGTCCAAATTAAGAAATATTTGTGTTAAAATTGAAGCCCAGGATGTCTAATTTCCAATGAAATAAACTTCACTCAAAATTTCTTTGTGTATCAAAAGTTATGGCCAAAACAGTGAGTAAAAGTCATTTTTCAGCATCATTTTTAAAGTGATTTTAGCACTTTTGAGTTGTGATTACTTCCAAATTATCAAAATAACTTCAATTAACTTTTGTAGACATGTCAAGCTCATCATTGGGACCGAAGACTAAATTTTATTAACCGGGTACAAAATGAGGTGTTTATAAAGAGAAAAATTAATTTTTCTCTCTAGTATCATTTCTACCCGATCCGAGCTAAAGCATTCCTAAAAATTAAAAAGAAAATAAACAAAAACTTCATTCTAGCTTCATTCCTAGCCAAACCGAGCCAAGATAGATTGAAAAGAAAAAAAAATCATTTCGGTATCATTTCTACCCAAACTGGGCTAGAGCATTCCTAAAAAAATTCCAAAAAATAGTATTAAAAAAAAAAAACTTTATTCTAGCATCATTCCTAGCTGAACCAGGTAGGGACATACCGAAAAAGAGAAAAATAAAATAAAATATTTCACTCCGGTATCATTTATACCAGAACCGAGCTAGAGCATTCCTAAAAAATTTTAAAAAAAATAGAAAAAAAAAAAAAACTTTATTCTAGCATCATTCCTAGCTGAACCAGGTAGGGACATACCGAAAAAGAGAAAATTAAAATAAAATATTTCACTCCGGTATCATTTATACCAGAACCGAGCTAGAGCATTCCTAAAAAAATTTTAAAAAAAATAGAAAAAAAAAAAAAACTTCATTCTGGTATCATTCCTCTGGGTCGAGATAGACCGAAAATGAGAAGAAAAAAAAAATCGCTCCAGTATCATTTCTGCCTGAACCATGCAGGAGCATTCCTAAAAAATTTTAAAAAAAAAACTTAGAAAGAAAACATCATTTTGGCATCATTCCTAGCCGAACCAGGCCGAGACAGACTAAAAAAGAGAAGAAAAAAAAAATTGTTCTAATATCATTTCTACCCGAACCAGGCTAGGGCATTCCTAAAAAAATGTTTTAAAAAAAGAAGAAAAAACTTCATTTTGGCATCATTCCTAGCCGAACTAGGCTGGGACAGACCGAAAAAGAAAAAAAAAATTATCTCTAGTATCATTTTTACCCAAACCTGGCTGGACCATTCCTAAAAACATTAATAAAAATAGTATAAAAATTAAAAATTAAAAATTCATTTCGGTATCATTTATGCCCAAATCGAGCTGGAGCATTCCTAATAGAATTTTAAAAAGTTGAAAATAAATAAAATTAATAAAAAAACTTCATTTTGGCATCATTCTTAGCCAAACCGGGCCGGGACAGAATGAAAAGGAGAAAACAAAATTTTCACTCCGGTATCATTTCTGCCTGAACTGGGTTGGAGCATTTCTAAAAAAATAAAACGTGTTTTTCATTTTTAGGACTAAAAGCAATAAAATAGAAAAGTAGAGACAAAAATGAAAATATGGTCAAAATTTAGGGATCAAAAATACTTTTACACCTTATTATTCTATACTACTAATAAGAGGATTCTCCTGTTTCATGTTCAACTTTTGGCATACCAAAATGTCCTCGTACAAATTCTGAAATAACATATCTTTTAGTTTAATTTTATTTCCTACAAAAAAAAAAAAAACAAAAAACAAAAAACAAAAAAGGTTAAAAGAGTAATACTATCTCACGAACAAAAGAAAAAAAAAGTTCAAATATTTGATTCCTATCTGTATTTGTTATCTATTTAAGTTCAAAAACTTCAATTATGTTTTATCAAAATAAAATAAAATTTTCAATTATGTATGTACACAAGGAAAAAAAAAAATCTCTCCACCCTTTTGTTTTCAAATGTTTGATTCCTATCTATATTTATTATCTATTAAAATTCAAATACTTCAATTATGTTTATAGAAAAAGAAATACGAAATTACTTCTTCAAAAGAAGAAACCACTACCTCTCACATACAAAAGGGGAAAAAAACCTTATTCTCACCACCCATTTGTATTCAAATGTCTGTTTCCTATCTGTATTTGTTATTTATTTGAATTCAAATACTTCAATTATGTTTATCAAAAAAAAAAAAAATGCAAATGTCCCATTGGATTTCAACTTCTTACAGTACAAAATTGCCCTCATTTGAACACGTTAAAATTGCATCTACCCACTGCTATCTCAACTCCCTTTAGCCACTATCAAGCATATTATGTCTCCCACCTTCCTACTTCATAGATTCATTCTAATTTAACAAACCCACCAATTTCATGACAAAATCAAACGCAGCAACCTTTGAAATCCACTGAATTTCAATATTTAGAAGGTACATTATATCTAATTTATATGGAAAAAAGAATTTTTATCAAGGTATGTATTTAAAGGTGTTTGTTGTTGACAAAGTGCTTGGCAAGAGAGATAGAGATCATTGACTACAAGCCCGGTCTTAATTTCTATTGAGGTATGTATTGATTCCTTTGTAATGTTTTGTAATTTTGAGCCTATCTTGATCAATTTTGGGTTTTACATTGAGCCTAATTGCATGCACAAAACATGTGTAATGAGTATAGTATTTTAAAAAAAAAAAAATAGGAATGAGTCTAGTATTGAGATAAAATAATAACTGTTTTTAGAACTTATGTAAAATAGATACTAATTAGAATATTTGATATCAGTTTTATTATAAATTAATTGATTAATATATTTTTAATATTTAATGAAAAAAAAGGCCCTTAGATTGACTCAAACTAGTACAGACTCGAATTAATATTTAAATTTAGATATTTCATAATTAATTGTTTAAATTTAGATATTTAGCCTAAAATGCTCATGAATTGACCTGATCTAACCCGATTGACGAATTGCTTTCAAGGGAAATGAAAATCAACTATTAGATTTAGACGAGGCAAATGGGCAGGTCGAGTCGGATCAATTAGGTAATGGGTCAAAACAGATTCAAATAAAAAAAAAATGTCATTTTTTAGTGAGTTAGAAATGGGCTGGATCAATCGAGTTGTAGGTTAGGTCGAGTTGATCCATATTTTTCACATGAAAAGTTTTTTAAGAAAACAACATGTATTTTCCCTTTGGAAAGTCACACAGCAAATTACTTGATGTAAAATACTTTATTTTGAATTCACTACTTATATCAAGGATAAGTAAAATAAATACACAATTTTAATTTCTACACAATATCAACATCTCAAGACAGAAAACAAAATTATAAATGCCTTATTGGATAACTAATTAAACAAAGAATAAAAACATATAAGAAATTTACAATATTGAAAACTAATTTTATAATCTATTATCTATTTCAACTTACGAATATACATTAAATTTTGATTCTTTACTTATTGATATATGATTTCTTTTATAAATATCATGTTATTGTTAAGCAACACATACTCTAAAAAATATTATAAGTTATTTTGAAAAGCCATTGTGGGGAGTAAAAGGATCTTGATAGGTATATGGGCCTTTGGGCCATACTAAGTAAGGCCGACCTACCCTTGATTTTGAAACCTTGTAGTACCTCGGGCCTACTCATGCGCCGAGGACCCGAGGACTAATCCGAGGTTGATTTTACTCTCAGATGGGCATAGAAGAATCAGCAACGTTATCATAAAGGCTCAAAAACGACACAACGGAGACCAACGGTTAAGAGGGGTGAACCCCTGGATGTCCTAGAAGCTCCGGTGTTTGAAAAGTACTAAAGGCTGCTGCCTCCACATTAAAGACCCTTCACCTACTACCTTAGCCGCATTAATGGGGAAATGACACCTGAACAGTGGAAGGGAAACTTCTGGTCACTATTCAAAGGCACTGAGAGAAGAAATATCTAGGCTAAGGGGGAAATGGGGCAACACGTGTATGAGGGATTAGAAAGATGAGTATTTAAGGGGAGACCCAGAACAGAAAGGGGGGATCTCTCTCTCTCTTGGTAATAAAAAGAAAAAGAAAGAAAAGAAAGATAATATAAGAACAGTCCTCGGCTTACGTCCGAGGAGGTTGAGTTACAATATTCCTTGTTATTTTTGAGTGCTGACAATCTTTGACTTGCCATATAACCCTTAAACTCTTCTAACCTGGGTTTTACAGCCCACACTCTACAAATTCATATTGTTCAAGGCTCATTGGGCCTGAGCCCATCACTGTTTTAGGGCCAGGTGCAATTGTGCACTTACAATTGGCGCCGTCTGTGGGAAATCTAGTCTAGAAGAGGTAGGGATATCATGGCAGGCTTAGGCGTTCACCATGCAGAGTCGCAGGGATCGCAACCTGAAGATCATTTCGAGCGTCTCGAACGTCGAAGGGATCGTGAAGGAAGCGTCCATTCAGAATACCCAAGGGCTAGCCATACTCCTGGTGGGGCTAGCAACACTCACGATGATGGTTCTAGAGCCATGCAGGATGAGATTAACCGTTTGAAGAGGAAGTTACGTCTCGCCAGACGTAGGACTTCACCGTCCTCGTCCAGTCTTTCTTCTGATGAAGATGGGGAAGGTCGCTACGACACAGGGACGCGCTCACCCCCCAGCTCAGCGTCCTCTGGTGGGGAGGACGATCAGCCAGCCCGCAAGCGCAAAAGGGCTCCTTCTAGGGGCCTAGGCAACGATGCTATGAGCAGGGCGTTGCACCAGCTCTCCAAATCTCCGTTTTCGCGGAGGATTGAGAAGGGGAGACTTCCCAGGAGATTTACTCAGCCCACCTTTACCATCTACAATGGCCGGACTGATCCGGTGGAGCACGTGAGCCACTTCAACCAGAGAATGGCCATACACTCTCACAACGAGACGCTGATGTGCAAAGTCTTCCCCTCTAGCTTGGGACCTGTGGCCATGAGGTGGTTCAACGGCCTTAAGCCACGGTCCATAGGTTCATTTGGGGAGTTGACTAGGACATTCGCCTCGCGGTTTATTACTTGTAGCAGAGTCCCTCGACCATTGGACTCGCTGTTATCCATGACCATGAAAGAAGGAGAGACACTGAAAACATACTCCGATCGTTACTGGGAGATGTTTAACGAGATAGATGGCGACTTCGATGAGTGGCGTTGAATACATTTAAGGTAGGTCTTCCTACAGACCACGACTTGAGAAAGTCTTGACGAAAAACCTGTCCGCAGCGTACGTCGCCTTATGGATCGCATTGATGAGTATAAGAGGGTAGAGGAGGACCAACAGCAAGGAAAGGGGAAGGAGAAGGTTATCCCGCAGTAGAGAAGGGATTTCAGGTCGGACCGATACAATAATAGTAGGCCGAGGAGAGATTATTTCGGACAGTCCAACTCAGCAGCACCTCAAGCTGTAAATATAGTATTCCGAGAGCCAGTACATCAATTACTGGAGAAAGTTCGTAAAGAGCCCTTCTTTAAGTGGCCTGGGAAGATGGCAGGCGACCCTGCGAAGAGGAATCAAAACCTCTTTTGTCAATACCATCAGGACGTGGGTCATACCACCGAGAACTGTAGGACCCTTTGGAACCACTTGGAGCAGCTCGTCAGTGAAGGAAAGTTAAAGCAGCATTTGTGTCAGTCTGCCGGGCAGGGCAATCAAGTTGCCTCAAACAATCAGAGGAATAACTCCTCTCGGCCAGCATTGGGAACCATCAATGTCATCTTCGCTGCACCTGGCAGGACAGGGTCAGGCCCGACCAGGGTGATGGCAGTCTCTCATTCTCAGGCCGAGGGGGGAGGTAGTAGGCCGAAGAGGCCGAAGGTCGTTTTGCGGTTTTGGGATTTACCGAGGAGGATAAGGCTGGTACTATTCAGCCCCATGACGATGCCCTCGTGGTCACCCTCAGGATAGGAAATTATGACGTGAGGAGGGTGATGATAGACCAGGGCAGCGGTGCAGATATCATGTACCCTGATCTATTTAAGGGCTAAGATTGAGGGCGGAAGACCTGACTCCTTATGATTCGCCCCTTATAAGCTTTGAAGGCAGATCCGTTATGCCGAGAGGAATTCGTTTGCCCGTCCAATCCGGCTCAGAAACGGTAGAGGTGGATTTCATCGTTGTAGACGCATACTCTCCATATACGGCCATCCTCGCCAGGCCTTGGTTGCATGCGTTGGGGGCTGTCTCCTCTACCTTGCACGTCAAGGTCAAGTTCCCCTCGGGGGAGGTGTTGAGGAAATCCTCGGCAGTCAGTCGGTGGCCAGGCAGTGCATATCAGCTGCAGTATTGCACCAAACGGAGATTGAGCCTTCGGTTTCGTTCACCAGAGACTTATAGCAGTTAACGTCTCCTGACGCATTGGGAGTGCTGCCAGGAGAGGAAACACGTTGTGAGGAATTAGAGAAGTTCCCAGTGGCTGACGACCCGGAGAGGTTCTTCCAAGTCGGTACACTTTTGCCATACCAGGAGAAGATGGAATTGATAGAATTTTTAAGGAAAAATGTTGACGTCTTTGCGTGGGATCCTTACGAGGCTCCAGGCGTTGATCCGAGTTTCATTTGTCATCACTTGAATGTCAACTCGGCCATTGTCCCAAGAAGGCAGCCACCTCGGCGCTCCTCCAAAGAACATTCCGAGGCCGTGAAGGAAGAGGTGGCCAAGCTTAAGAAGGCTGGGGCTATCAAAGAAGTCTTCTACCCTGAGTGGTTGGCTCATACTGTTGTAGTCAAGAAGAAGAATGGAACGTGGAGGGTATGTGTGGACTTCACGGACCTGAACAAGGCCTGTCCCAAAGATTCGTTCCCCATGCCGCGTATAGATCAATTGGTGGATGCCACTGTCGGGCATCCTCGGATGAGCTTTTTGGACGCTTTCCAGGGTTACCATCAGATTCCCCTGGCATTGGAGGATCAAGAGAAGACTGCTTTCATCACTCCAATAGGAAATTACCACTACACGGTCATGCCATTCGGATTGAAGAATGCTGGGGCTACCTATCAAAGGATGATGACCAGAATGTTTGAACAGCAGATGGGGAAAACCATCGAGGTGTACGTAGACGACATGGTGGTGAAAAGCAAATCAATACTCTCACACATAAAGGATTTGTCTGACACTTTTCAAATTCTAAGAAAGTACAGGTTGCGCCTCAACGCCTCAAAGTGCTCCTTCGGTGTGGGATCAGGAAAGTTCTTGGGGTATATGATTACACATAGAGGAATAGAGGTAAATCCATCTCAGGTCAAGGCTATCCAGGACTTGCAGTCTCCTCGGAACCCGAAGGAAATTCAAAAGCTAACAGGAATGATAGCCGCTTTGAATCGATTCATATCTCGGTCAGCCGATCGTGTCGTCCTTTCTTCAGCTGTTGAACAAATGGAAAGGGTTTAAATGGTCCGAGGACTGCGAGTTAGCTTTTCAACAACTCAAGCATTATCTTTCTCGGCCGCCTATTCTCTCTCGTCCAGAGGCGCATGAGGTTTTATTTGCTTACCTGGCAGTGGCCGTCCACGCGGTCAGCCTGGTCCTGATAAGGGAAGATAACGGAGTGCAAAGACCGGTTTATTACGTTAGCAAATCGCTGGGTGATGCCGAGGTGCGTTATCTACCCTTGGAAAAAGCACTCTTGGCCATTGTTCATGCTACGCGTAAGCTTCCCCATTATTTTCAGTCCCATACAGTGGTCGTCCTGACTCAACTACCTCTCAAGGCAGTGCTTCGCAGCGCCGACTACTCAGGAAGAATAGCGAAGTGGGGGACCGTCCTGGGAGCTTTTGATGTTAAATACAAGCCTCGCACTTCGGTGAAGGGTCAGGTCCTCGCTGATTTAGTGGCGGAGTTTTCTGAGCCATTGCTGGAAGAACCTCTAGGAGATTTCCCCGTGGGTGAAAAATCAGTTGGTGTGATCACAGCGACAATATCTCCGACCTGGAAAGTGTATGTGGATGGGGCGGCCAATCAAAGAGGATCCGGTGTTGGACTTGTTCTGATCTCCCCCGAGGAAATTATCTTCGAAAAATCTATGAGATTGGCGTTCTCGGCCACTAATAATGAGGCTGAGTACGAAGCGGTCTTGGTGGGAATGAGAATGGTGCACAGGATGGGTGGAAAGATATCGCGTCTTCTCGGACTCTCAGCTGGTGGTCGGCCAGGTTATGGGAACCATGGAAGCTAGAGATCCACAAATGCAGGAGTATTTGGCCCAGGTCAAACGTCAGCAAGCTGAGTTTGACTCCTTTGTCTTGGTCCATCTCTCGAACTGGAAACACTCATGCAGACTCCTTGGCACGCTGGCAACGACCTCGGCTCAAATTTTACCAGGGTTATCCTTATCGAGGATTTACTAGAACCCTCTCTTGTCGCCACCAATGCGCCTCGCATTCATCTCATAAGACCTGGGCATAGTTGGATGGACCCGGTCATATCCTTTCTTAGGAGTGATGTTCTTCTTGAGGACAAATCGGAAGCAGATAAGGTGCGCCGTAAAGCACCACGTTTCTGGTTGTCCGAGGATCAGAAGCTATAAAACGATCCTTTTCAGGACCGTACTTGTTGTGTGTACACCCAGACTCAACCGAAGGGCTTCTGGAAGAACTGCACGAAGGGATTTGTGGCAGCCACACTGGGGGAAGATCCTTGGCCCACAGAGCTTTGACTCAGGGCTACTGGTGGCCCAATATGCAAAGGAGGCTCAAGATTACGCCAGGAAGTGTGATCAATGTCAGAGGTTCGCCCCAATATCCATCAACCTGGAGGAGTTCTCAACCCCCTTTCCAGCCCTTGCCCCCTCGCGCAGGGGACTAGATATAGTTGGGCCATTTCCGAGGGCCATAGGCAACAAAAGATGGCTTTTAGTAGGAACAGACTATTTCACTAAATGGGTTGAGGCCGAGCCCTTGGCAAATATTAGGGATGTTGATTCCAAAAAGTTCATCTGGAAAAATATTGTTACTAGATTCGGCATACCACACACGCTTGTGTCTGACAATGGTGTTCAATTTGATAGCAACGCATTTAGGCAATATTGTGGTGACATGGGTATCATAAACGGTACTCCACCCCATCCTATCCTCAAGGAAATGGCCAGGCCGAGGCAGTTAACAAGGTCATAGTCAATGGGTTGAAGAAAAGGTTGGATGATGCGAAAGGAAGATGGGTAGAAGAACTCCCTCACGTTTTGTGGACATATCGAACCACACCGCGCAGGTCCACCGGAGAAACGCCATTTTCTATGACTTATGGGGCCGAGGCGGTAATACCTCTGGAATCTGGTTTTCCACCCTGAAGACGAGCGCTTTTAATACTAAGAGCAACGATGGCTCTTGGAAACAAGTCTTGATTTACTTGAAGAACGACGTGAGGCAGCTATGGTCCAGATGGCTTACTACCAACAAAAACTTAAACGGGGATATGATGCCCATGTGAAGCTGAGGCCACTGGCACCTGGTGATCTTGTGTTAAGAAAGGTTGTGGGCACCGCTAAGAACCCAGCATGGGGCAAACTAGGACCCAACTGGGAAGGCCCCTATCGTATTATTTCAGTGGCAGGAATAGGATCTTATCGGCTAGCTGATTTAGATGAAAATATTATACCACGGCCGTGGAATGTAAATAACCTTCGAAGGTATTACTATTAATAAAGTTCACAGTTGTTTGTACTTTTCAAGAGGTATGAATGTTTCATGAATCTCACGTAATAATTCATACGAATCAAACAGAAACTTGGTTAAGTGTAGTCCTCGACCACCAACCTTGTGGAATTGATGTCTTATCATTTGTTAAACAGAACCTTAGTTATGCCGGTCCTCGGACCTCCTACTTTGGGAAAATTAACATTTGGAACTATAATCTTAAAGAATCAAACAGAAACTTGGTTGAGTGTAGTCCTCGGACCACCAACCTTGTGGATTGATGTCTTATCATTTGTTAAACAGAACCTTAGTTATGCCGGGTCCTCGGACCTCCTACTTTGGAAAAATTAACATTTGGAACTACAATCTTAAAGAATCAAACAGAAACTTGGTTAAGTGTAGTCCTCGGACCACCAACCTTGTGGAAATTGATGTCTTATCATTTGTTAAACAGAACCTTAGTTATGCCGGGTCCTCGGACCTCCTACTTTGGGAAAATTAACATTTGGAACTATAATCTTAAAGAATCAAACAGAAACTTGGTTGAGTGTAGTCCTCGGACCACCAACCTTGTGGAAATTGATGTCTTATCATTTGTTAAACAGAACCTTAGTTATGCCGGGTCCTCGGACCTCCTACTTTGGAAAAATTAACATTTGGAACTACAATCTAAAGAATCAACAGAAACTTGGTTAAGTGTAGTCCTCGGACCACCAACCTTGGAGAATTGATGTCTTATCATTTGTTAAACAGAACCTTAGTTATGCCGGGTCCTCGGACCTCTTACTTTGGGAAAATTAACATCTTTAAGTTATCACGGAATAGGATCTAAAGGATCAAAGGAAAGGTTGTTTAATCTTGTCCTCGGACCGTAAACTTGGTTGAAGATAATTCCTTATCAAGCCAGGAAGTGTTAATCAAAGTGATGTAAGGAACGATATTCGGACTTTACATTCAATTAAAAACAGAATCATGCAAGTGGATGAGGTCTACTACTTGGACCATGGACTTGGTCAAAACTAACTTCTTATTGTTCTTAGGACGTAGCGCTTTACTGTCCATTAACTTAGATCTAAAGTTTGTCCCTCTAATTGTAAACTAATTTATGTCTTCGAACCTTACACCATACCCACAACAAATGCTATAAGTTGCAGAGGTTTAATTGTTGCTTGAAGCCTTTGGTTATTAGTGATATTTCAAACCACGTGATCTTTTTGTTAAGTCCTTATAATATGCGTATGGTCATAAGTGGATAATCCTTGTAGTTGGATTTGTTTACTCAAACAAACTTCAATAAAACAGTACAAAATGAACGAAGTAAAAACAAACGCGATGCGATAAAAAGGTATATAAAATTGTTCTTTACAAGATTGCATAATAAGTATTACAAAGGGGATAAATATAAGGATGGAGACTAAGAAGCCCTAATCTCGGCCTTAAGGTTCAGAAGGAGGGTCCACATGAGAAGTGCTGGGACCTTCAGTCTTTTTCAGCTCCACTTCAAAAGGGGAAAGAATATGTTTCCCTTTATCCGCTTCCTTTGCTGGTATGACACTATGCTCCAAGGCTAGGCTGAGATCCTTCTCGGCATCCACATCACCTTCCTGTTCTTTGTTGGAACCCAAGGGTTCTGTAGGATCTAGGATGGGCTGTAGGACCACCTGGGGCAGCTCTGGTAGAGTTGAGTCAGGGGTAGGGGTGGCAACAGGAGCCTCCTCAATCTCCTGGATTTCCAGTGGAATCCAGACGTTCTCGGACTTCCTCAACTCCGAGGAGGGGGGAATTCCAGCTGCGTTTAGGGCCTCCACCCAAACCTTCTGGCAGTATTCACGGCACAAGGCCGCGAAGGCCTCGGTCAGCTGTTCCTCGGTGTTGGCCACCCCTTCCTGATAGCTCGCCTGTTTGGCAGCTTGTAAAGAGCTTTGAAATGTGCTGGCTTCTCTCTTCAGCAGCGCAATTTCCTTCTCCAAATCCGAGCGTTCCCTTTGAGCTCGGGCAATCTCATCATCTTTTTCATGGAGGAGCTTGCGCTGTCCTTCTATTTGGGTCTCCATAGTTTTGAGACTTGACCTACCACCATCTCTCTCTCTCTTTACATTAGCCACCTCCGAGAGCAGCTTCTCGTTTTCAGCAATGGCTGTCCCCAGAGACTTCTCAGTCTCCAACCTGACCTCCATCTCGGCCCTGGCCTTCTTCCGAGTATCTTCAATAAACTTTTCAGCTACGAAGACCTCCTGAACAGCCTGCAATGAAATATGTGGGGTCAAACACAACAAAAATTTATAAATATTGTTAAAAGTAAACTCTTCATGAGAAGAAAAAAAAAATAAAAACATACCCCCCAAGTCTCTCTTCAAAGCAAGGAAGAGCTGTGGCTGGCTCATTTTTTCCAAGGACTCCATGTCCTTGGGCAGCAAAAGAGGGCGTTCCAACACCTCGGCCAAGTGGTGGGCATGGCCATGTTAACCGCCCTTATACTGGACTGGCAGGAGATAGGAGCGCCATCCAGTTTTAAGTCAGGGGACCAGGTGTTGGTGCCCTGCGCACATCAGCTACCGCCCCATCTCCCGCTCTCTACTGAACGGCTCTACCTTTGCCTTTGTCCTGTTTTGCTGCTGAGCCGGTGGAGGTTGGTTGCGTGGTTTCTTCGGGCCTTTGTTGGTCGCCCCTTCATCTTCCCCCTTTCTCTTTTTCTTGGGGTCCTCGGCTTGAACCTTTGGCTCAGCTGGAGGAGGGGGAAGTGGCAAGTTTAGGGACTTGGTGGCCCCTGTTTTCTTCACCTTGACCCTCGCGGCTCTGTCGGTGAGGGTCCTTCATTCTGTCCATGGTGTCCTCGGACTCGACCTCTGAGTGCAACTACAAGACCAGCAATTCCAGAAGCCTCGGCAGTATCTTCCTCCTCGTCAGAAAGCACGACAAACTGGTTCCCTCGAGGTTCGTTGTATTCTTCGAGTTGGAACTGGTCTATCTCGTCGTCTAACGTATGGAGGAAGAGACCTGCTCTTCTGGGATAGCAGCTACCTCGGAGTGGACGCGAGGGAATGGCTGCTACGGGTTGTAGGTAGAGAATGGTTTGAGGGGTGTCTGGGAGGTCGTGGTCGTCCAGAAAGTTTGGCCGGGCACGTTGATCCTCCTTCGTCGTCGTCACCGCTATTATGGCTTGTCTATCTCCTGGAAGTCCGAGGAGATGGGCTCATATCCAAGGATCAGGTGAGCAGCTCGGAGCTGTCGGTCTGCGCTAACAAACACCTCGGATCGAAGTATCCGGTTCAGGTCGGCAACGTTGCAATGACTCAAACGAGGGCGTACGTTTCGCTTATCTGCAAACAAAAAGAAAAGAGAGAAATGAGAAATTAAACAACTTGGTCAGATACATACAGCAAAAGATAAAGATAAACACGTAAAATATATCTAAAATATGTTGTTAGTGTTGAGGGAGGATTTGTTTAGGGAGGTTAGTCCTTAGGTTTCGCACCTGGTTCCCCCCACTGTACTGGGCAGTGGAGACCGTCGTGCCAGTTTCCAGAGACGATCAGGTAGTCATCCTTCATGCCTTTGTTGGACTTGGGCAAACAGGAGATTAACCTAACGACACTGGACCAGGACTTAATATAATAGCCTACGTTGGATAGTTTGTGGGATTCGTACAGAAAAACGACATCGGCCATGTGAGGTTTAACCCCATCTGTTCATTTAAGGCATCGACGCTGCCTAAAACTCTAAAAACGTTAGGGAGGCATTGGTCGGGACACAACCTATGGTTGCGAAGGTATTCCCTCATCACAGGTTTCATCGGGAGGGTCATCCCGCCTTCTATAAAGGCTATCATTGGGATTATGACCTCTCCCTCCTTCCTAGAGTTAGCCACGGCCTCCGCCGGGCAATACTTTAGGCCTACGTCACCGGGAATGTGGTATTTGGCTCTGAAGCCTTCCATTCCGGCGGCAGTATCAACAAGACACTTAAATCTACACCATAGAAAAGAACGAAAGGCTGGACTCTAAAGAATAAGGTGTCTACTAGGACAGCCGAGGACAAAGTCCGAGGATAAAAGGTTAAGATGAATAAGTGGTGAGTAAGAACTTACGGAGTTTGAGGATGTGCAAATTTCTACGTTTTCTGAAGGTGAAATATGATTGTTGATGTTTTGATGGGATTAGTCTCTGGCAAATTAAATGAAGGCGCAGGTTCCCAAAGCGTCACGACGTGCGGAATGGCGGCCTCGAATTAGTTTTACCCCGCCCAATTTTCGTGGGGTAATAAGGGCCGTTGGATGCCCATCTCACTGTTGAACGTGGGGACAGAATGTAACTTACAGTAATAAATGCGCGCGTTGAAAATAAAACCGCCAATTGGCATCCTCTGGTATGCGAAACGGTTTCCACACGTGCAATCACTCGTGAAGTTGCAGAATAAGTTCTCTTCGGATCAAAACTCTATTTTCTCCTCGGACTTCGAAAATTAGAGTTTTGAGGGGCTATTGTGGGGAGTAAAAGATCCTGATAGGTATATGGGCCTTTGGGCCATACTAAGTAAGGCCGACCTACCCTTGATTTTGAACCTTGTAGTCCTCGGGCCTACTCATGCGCCGAGGACCCGAGGACTAATCCGAGGTTGATTTTACTCTCAGATGGGCATAGAAGAATCAGCAACGTTATCATAAAGGCTCAAAAACGACACAACGGAGACCAACGGTTAAGAGGGGTGAACCCCTGGATGTCCTAGAAGCTCCAGTGTTTGAAAAGTACTAAAGGCTGCTGCCTCCACATTAAAGACCCTTCACCTACTACCTTAGCCGCATTAATGGGGAAATGACACCTGAACAGTGGAAGGGAAACTTCTGGTTACTATTCAAAGGCATTGAGAGAAGAAATATCTAGGCTAAGGGGGAAATGGGGCAACACGTGTATGATGGATTAGAAAGATGAGTATTTAAGGGGAGACCCAGAACAGAAAAAGGGGGATCTCTCTCTCTCTTGGTAATAAAAAGAAAAAGAAAGAAAAGAAAGATAATATAAGAACAGTCCTCGGCTTACGTCCGAGGAGGTTGAGTTACAATATTCCTTGTTATTTTTGAGTGCTGACAATCTTTGACTTGCCATATAACCCTTAAACTCTTCTAACCTGGGTTTTACAGCCCACACTCTACAAATTCATATTGTTCAAGGCTCATTGGGCCTGAGCCCATCACTGTTTTAGGGCCAGGTGCAATTGTGCACTTACAACCATTTATCTTGGACATGAATTGTTAAAAATTAGGCCTAAGAATTCATAATTTATGCTAATTTCATTGATACTTTTTCTTTACTCTTTTCACATTTATAAATGTTTCTCATATATGTCTATAATTTTAAACATATGTTTTTAACTCTACTATAACCATATTATCTTGGTATGTATATTGCTATTTGATATTTAAAAATTTTCACTCATTTAGAATGTCTCAACCATTCATCTCTCAATTCATTACATATAGTTAAGGTCTTAATTGTTTCTTTAAAACTCACAACAAACAATTAAATCGATGTTGTTTTACTTTTATTATTTTTTAACCTCAAAAAAATGATTTAAAAAATGGTTCGGATTGCAGATTGGGCCTCGTTAATTCACAAAAATAGGTTGAATTTCGGGTTAGCCTGTTTTTGCTTTGCCTTTAAAAAAAAATTCAGATCCGTATTTTTGGGGTCGAATTAGCAAATTCTGACCCGTTGGATTAATTAACATTTTCAAATAACCCACCAGCCGTTTGGGGCTTTGCCCATTCCAAAAGCTCCATATGGTGCCCTCTGGCCCCTCTCCCCATATTCACTGCTTTCGAACCATATATAAATAAATTAAATAAAAAAAAATAAAAAAAACCCTAAAAAAACCCTTTCGATCGGTAAAAGCATAGCAGTGACTGTGAGTGAAGAATTTTAGAAGAAGAGAAGAAGAAGAAGAAGAGGGGGTTTTTGGGTTTGTTATAGGCATTTCATTCTGGTGAGTTTGCGTTTCCTCTCTTTATATTATTTATTTATTCGCTTCTATTGTTTCTATCCTCTGTTTGGTTGCCAAGAAAACCCACTAACATAAAATGTGAATTCTTTTTTGTTTCATTTCTTGAAACTATGAATAACCCACCTCTCAGATAAGCCAAAGTCGCTGTATTGTTTTGGCGCAGCCCATAATGTTGATGATTCTGAGGTTTTGTTCTTTGGATTTTCGTTTTTAATCCAACACCACTTAACATGTTCTTGCCCACTTTGATATTCACAATATTTTGTTTGATTTCTCAATGAATATTTTATTATTATTAAGTTGGTAAGTCATTCATATATGACATTGTCCTTAGACTACTTTCTTGTTCCATATTTTCTGTCCTGATCTTTGTTTCATGTGATTTTTAGTTTTGTTTGAGAGCATTTACCAAAAGAAATGCGTGTTTTGAGAAACATATAGTAATTAGAAATGGGAACCACTAGTGAATTCTATTTCAGATTTAGGGTGTTAGTGGTGTGTAGTGTTTTTTTTTCCCCCCAACACTGCCTCTCTGGAACCTACTGCATAAGTCTTTTTTTTTTTCTTTTTTTCTTTTTTGGTTGTGCCCTTAGAGAATGAAATAACAGAACTTTTTCTTCAAGAAATTCAGGGAAAATAAGTTTCACACATGGGACTGCCTGAATGAAATCACCGTGACTGCATGACAATTATAAATGGAACAATGTTTAACTCTTTACCTTAAAATTAAGATACCAAAAATTTATATCTTAGATCTTTTTTGAGTGTTCAAGGGCATTTTGGGGTTTCACTACTTCATCTTTGACAGAATTTTTGGATCCCTGTAATTTTAGATCTTAGCTTTTCTTTTTTCTTTTTTCTTTTTTGATGAATAATTTTTCTTTCACCTCTACTGTATACTTACCTTATTCTAGGGTTTGCTTATTCTTTCTTTTGATAAAACTTCTATAACTCATCGAAAAATCAATTTCCAAAAAATGATTGCTTGGTAATGATCGTATTCTTTGTTTAATAATCTGGTTTTTTTAATTTTTTCTATTTATTTTTATAATTTGTTTATCCTTCTTTTCTGTGAAGTTTTGTAACTCAACATATTGATATGGGGAACCGTTGATTTATATAGAAACTGAAAATGATGATGAATGCATGACTAATTCCTTCGTCTTGCTTCTTCTTCCTTCATTTTTTCTTCCCTCTCTCTCAGTTCTGTTTATCTATTTGCGCGCGTGTGTGTCTTTGGGTGATTGACCTCTTGTGGATATGATTTATTGTCATATCAGAGAATTGGAATGATTATGGGCTTTATTGTTATTTTGGGATGACAACAGTTGGGAAAAAGTTGTGATGATTTGTTGAGACCTAAACCATGTCTATTGATCCTAGTGCACCGATGAATTTTGTGGATGAGGATGCTTCTTCGGGCTCCGGAGATGATGCAAACATGTTAGATGGACACAAGCGTCAGTCTGGGATGCCATCTAGTTCAGGCCGTAGGAAGAGAAGTCGCAAGGCTACTGGTGATGCTATAGTGGATGCCATGCTAGAAATAGCCGCTGCTTCAAAAATGAGGGCAACTGCAATTATGAAGAATGAGGACCGGTTTTCTATAAGCAAATGCATAAAAGTATTAGACGAGATGCAAGGTGTTGATCAAAGGATTTACTTTTTTGCTTTGGATTTATTTGAGAACCCCAATGCCAGAGAAACTTTCATATCTCTTAAGAGTGAGAGACGGTTGCCATGGTTGCAGGGAAAATTTTCTGCTTCCTCTGGTTGAATGAATTGGACTACCTTGTTGGTTTTGTTCTTTTTGGTTTCAAAGTTATGCTTTGTACAATCATGAAGAATCTTAAGTAACTCTTATGTTTGTAATTAGTTCAACTTTGTGGTTCATGGCTTTGTCACTTTAGTTTGATGATTTAAATGATCTTTACAGATTTAGTTTCTACTTTGTCTTTGTTGATTAACTATGGCTGTAAGACATGATTGAACTGCTATTATGAACGATTGATTGTTTATATTCATTAGTGATTGTCTTGTATTGCAAATACTGTATTTTTATTTTATTATACAGATAATTCACTTGCTGGCATGGATGACTATGACTTGGATTTGGATGAGATGGAATTAGTTGCAGCAGCTGCTGGCTACTATTATTATAATAGCATAACTAAGCAGCCTCGTAATTTATCACCTCATGGAAGTAGTTTCATGACTGAAGTGCTTAATGGTCATGATGATGGATGTCGGGAAATGTTTCGGATGGATAAACATGTATTTCACAAGTTATGTGACATTCTTCGACAAAGAGGCATGTTACGTGACACAGCTGGGGTTATGATAGAGGAGCAGCTGGCAATTTTCTTGAACATCATAGGTCATAATGAACGTAATAGAGTAATCCAAGAGCGGTTTCAACACTCAGGAGAAACCATTAGTCGGCATTTCAATAACGTGTTAAGGGCAATCAAGTCACTGTCACGTGAATTTTTACAAACACCTCCTCTCAACACTCCTTCAGAAATCCTTGGAAACAACAGATTTTTCCCATATTTTAAGGTATATATATATAAGCACCTGCTTTTCTGACCTTATTTCACATGCAGCATATTATGTCATTGACTCTATTTTCTTTCATCTCAGGATTGTATTGGAGTCATTGATGGTATGCAAATTCCTGCACATGTCCCAGCAAAAGATCAATCTCGATTCGTAATAGAAAAGGTATTCTATCTCAAAATGTATTGGCAGCTTGCACATTTGACCTACAGTTCATATTCGTTTATCCTGGTTGGGAAGGCTCGGCTGCAGATTCACGAGTATTAAGGGCAGTCCTAGATGACCCAGATCAGAATTTCCCTCAAATTCCTGAAGGTTTGATCACTAGTTATTTTTAAATCATTGCTACTTGCCTGCCATATCTTATTATTTCTGGATATTACAAATGCTACCCAAAAAATCATCCTTAATTCATCTATTGATGATTTTTCTTTCAGGAAAGTATTATCTTGTGGATACTGGTTATTCAAATAGGGAAGGATTTCTTGCTCCATATCAAGGGGTTCGGTACCAACTTCATGAATTTAAAGGTGCTAATCAGTTACCTAGAAATGGGAAGGAATTATTCAATCACAGGCATTCTTCTCTAAGGAATGTCATTCAGAACTCTTTTAACGTGTTGAAAACTCGATTTCCCATTCTCAAACTTGCCCCTCAATATGGTTTTCATATACAAAGGGACATAGTTATAGCTGCGTGTGTTCTACATAACTACATCCGGCGAGAGGAAAGAAATGATTGGTTATTTACTAGTGTAGAAGGGGTGATGGTGGATGAATTGCCTGGATTTGATGAACTTCCTGATATGCAGTTGTCTTCTCCAGTACAGGAACAAGTGGCTTTCTCATTACGAGAGTCAATTGCTGCGGCCATGTGGGATGACTTCATAAATAATTGGGATGAGTGGTGATTGTTAGCATTAGCGAACAATGAGTTAGTGCTGATGTAATAGAATTCACTGATGGAATGGAACATCTAACTTCCTAGGTAAACTCTGTTGTTTGGTTTCTCGCTCATTTTGAAGGTTCTATACGGCATATAGTATTTTAAACCCATGTGCATGTCAACTTGTCAAGAAACGTGAATAGTGTTCATATCTAGTTACCATATAGCCCAAAGATGTAGGTAGAGGCGAAGCTAGGATTGTGACTGGAATAAGACGATAAATTTTTTTTCTTAATATTACATCCGGATTATGTAAAATTATTTTATATGTAAATTATCTAAAATATCATAAACACAATTCAATATACAATACATGCTTTTTTAATATACATATATATACAAGGCGAAACTATAATGTTGGTTCCTCAAGTTTACTCTATGTGCACAATTGGTTCCTCAAGTTTTAAAATTAAGTTGTATTAGTCTTTTTATTAACTGCCGTTAGTAGTGTTATTTATGTGGCTAATAGAACTATCATTTGTCATTTTTTAATGATGTGGCATTTCTTTTATTAAAAAAATTATAAAATAATTTACACATGAGACGTTGCCAACAACTTTGCCTGTGGCCACTATTCTAGTAAGCATTTCACACTTTTTTTTTGGTGCCATTTTAATTACAGCATCTAAAACAAAACTATTTCCTCAATATTAAGGGTTGTTTGGTATTAGAGTTCAAATTCACATTTTTACATTTTAAATAGTATTACACACATTTTCCTCCACACGTATTTCAAAAAATTATAAAAATCTCATCTCAAACTACAAAAATCTCATTTCAAACTATTCTACCAAACATCCCCTAAGTCTCTAATCCATCATTTATCCACAAAAAAAAAAAAAAGTTTTTGATCCGCCGCTCTAACCCCACCGCCACCACCCTTTACATGAATCCTATTCGGCCGCAAATTTGCAAGCGAAGGCAAAGAAGAAGTGGATTCAAAAGATGACGTCGTTTCCAGCATCGGCAAATCGGGCACAAAATGAACATCTTGACCCAATTTCGCATTCTTACTAGGTTGACCTGCCTCAATTGGCAGGGAGATTGTTGATCTGTGCTTGGACCATATCAGAAAGCTTGCCAACAATTGCAGTGGCCTCCAAGGATATCTGGTTTTTAATGCTGATGGTGGAGGCACTGGTTCTAGGCTTGGCTACAGGCAAGCCTTTTTCTAGAAAGAGAGAAAGTCCCACCGGTCGGATTTTGAGCATTTTCATAACCTCAATCACGACAATTCCAACGCAATTGGAGAGAGGATCGAGGTTGATTTTTCTGGTGGCGTTGCCGGATATTTTCGTGATGGAGATCTTGCTGGGGTGGACGGATGAGTCGATGGAGAGGGAGATGAAGTCTCTGAGACCGTCAACGATGCAGCTTAGGAAGTCAAAGCCAGGGCCAAGGTTGGCCACGGTGGTAGGAACGAAGGTTTTGACGGAGGCGAATATGGGTTTGGGTTCAAGTTTGGGTATGTGGGTGGGTCTGGAATTCAGAATAGACAGGTTGTAGCTGCAGGTGCAGCGTAAAGAGTTGAGTTTAAGAGTGGGTGAGATAAGATTCAATGTAGGAGGAGGTTGATACCAAACAGCCATTGCTTTGTTTTGCAAGCTTTTTGCTCTACTTTAGCTTAGCACTCACTCACACAAACATATATGTTGTTTATGGGAAAGAATAAAAGCTGAGTTTCACATCCTGACCCAACTTCGCATTTTGTAATTTTTTAATAAAAAAAATGCAACATCGTTAAAAAAATGACAAATCATTGTTCTGTTAGCCACGTAAGCAACACCACTAATGACAGTTAATAAAATAACTAATACAACTCAATTTTAAAACTTGAGAGACCAATTGCACACATAGGGTAAACTTAAGGGACCAATATTGTAGTTTCGCCTATATACAATATAGTTAAGTGGATTAATTTATAACTCAATATAGTTTTCAATTTGCCTATCAACCTAGGCTTTCAAGTTATATTACAACACATTTATTATAATGATTGATGTGGGGGGTCGGAGGAGCAAAGGGAGTTAGATTGTGGAAGATCATGTATAAGCCTGTCTGAAGAGATGAATCAGACCTGAGGAGCCCAGTTGCCTGAGGATGGAAGCAGAAATGGAAAAGTTAGCAACCTACAAGGACCTGGGAAGGAAAAGGAAATCATGACAAGGGCAAGGGACATGGCAGGAAGTTTCTTAAAAGATATGTTGCCCACCTCCGCATTAAATGCTTCATACCAACTGTATCAGCTGTGTCAATGTGGAAATCACACCTGAACAATGACTTCGCAGCTAGCAACCCCTTCTACCACCTTCAACAGAGATTTAATGGACAAATATCCTAAGGAACGCTTAGAAGCGTACAAGTGGAAGACTATGATACAATTTGAGAGGATATAAAAAAGAGGGAACCTCCTATAAAGAGAGGACTTTTTTTTTGGTTGAGAAACGAATAGAAAGAAAGGGAGAAAGTGAACAATGTATTACTGGCAATATCCATATATAAGAAATGAATCTTCGAACTTTCCTGAGGAGATCATATTTTCTCAATCATTACTTATACTTTGTTTCTCTATCAATCTCATCTACTCGGCTATTCACTAGGACGTAATAAGAGTTGCACTTAACGTATTTTCTCACTCTCTTTTTACTAAAACTCTATTGTTTGGGCTTGGATTGAAAGACAAGGCACCACTGTTCTTAGTGGGCTTGGGCCTTAATTTTTTAAGCACTTACAATTAAGATAAAATAATATTATTATTAGATTAACAGATGTCTAAAAATTAGACAACAATCATTGAAATGCATAAAAATAAATTGAATCAAAATTGTGGGGGTGATAGGCCCAGGAGTACATATTTATGTATCTATTGGGCTAGAGGCCCGATTCGAGGACATTAAGTAGTCCGACGACGGGAACATATCTTCTTAAGGATCCATATTGGTAAGTAAAAGGGTGAAGTCTGACCAGGATTGTCCAAGAGGGTGGTCCGAGGAGGAATACGTCCTCGGCTGAGCAAAGTCGAGGTTGGGAGGTGTGGTCTACCACCTAGAAGCAACTTTCCAGGAGGTCATGTAGGTAAGGATATACATGCTAAAAGTACAGGACAAGGATAGGCTGTAAAATATCTAAAGGGAAAGCTGCAACCACCGCATTGAATACTCTGCAGCTAACTCTCTGGCCGCATTAATGAGGAGGCGATGCCTGTGCATCAGTGTGCAGCCTTACAGCTACTCCCAAAAGTTTCAAGGAGGTGCTGATGGGACAAGTATCCATACTAACAATCTGGTTCATACATGGAGGATAGAGAGAGGGAGAAAAGATGGTATACAAGGCGGAGGAAACCTTTAGAAAAGAGGATTGGAGAAAAAAGGAAAGGAAACACAGTAGACTAAAGAACAATATTTGTAATCTATCTTCAAGTGAGATATACAAAAGAATTAGCCTCCTCGGATTGAGTTTGAGGATGATTTTCCTTACATAAGTTTGTATCATCTTTACTTCTTGGTCATCTTGGCCCATGACAATTGATAGACAAACTCATTAGAACACAGATTCCAAACCCACTCTCTACAAATTCATTGTATTGGGCTTTTTGGGCATATCCCCTTCCTATTTTGGGCTTAGGTGCAAAACATGGCCTTACAAAAATAATTATAATATATTTTTTCAAATTAATAATAATTTATTCTATTTATATGTTATATAATATATTTATCAATTAAAAAAAAAAGAATAAAGGAAGACAAGCCATACACCACGGTGGTTCTAGAACTATAAATTATTTCACAACTTTTTGCCACAACTCTAACATAAAAGATTGTGAGTGATTGTCTATTACTTACATACAAACCTACTATTTTATCTCTACTACTCACATTCTGCTACATCTAATGGCGAAAATTTTGTGAAATAAGTTAGGGTAATATATTTTTTCCACACCACACCTAGGAGTAAACTAAAGTGATATCACGTTTTGCTTTTAACGTGTACGTTTTTTAAACCATACATGTGGTCGTTACATAATAACTTTATTGTATTGGAATTGGAGCAAGTAGTATAGAAGTCTTGGAGTCTATAAACTGTAATGCACTACTAGTCTAAGTATTAATTACTTGAAGTAAAGAATGGAAGGAAAAGGAAAATGGGACAGAGAGAGACAAAGGAGAAAACTAAGAGAATATGGACTACAAATTAACTGGTGGCAATGGCACCAGTGGCATAATTTTTTGAAGATGAAGAAAAAAAAAAGTGTGTGAAACACAGCCTCCTTCAACTGTCAATAGCAAAGTAAGCCAAAGAGATTATTTATTTATTTTATAAATGAGAAAGTGGTATTGTGGGCGCAACGCGCCTTTGGAGGGGGGAGTATGCCTCAACCAAGTGGACTGGGGCAGAGAAAAGAAATGGAATTGCCATCTAATTTAAGTTTAAGAACCATATATATAGAGCCCTTATGTGGAATGACTGATCTTACTACTAGAGTATGGGTTCAGAGTTTAGATATGGGGATGAGAAAGTGTTAGACACCCAACCCTACTCGACCCATGGATCGGCTTTCACTCATTGTGTCTAACATCTTAATCTTAATAAAGGCATGTTCAATATTGCATCCTAAACTCACACATACACACGCACTAACATACACCTAAGCATACAACATGGTATATTCATCCCTAGTCCTATCATACATCTATCATGACATCTCATCACATATTTCGTCCAAGGCAACAAACAAATAAACATAAATCACAAAGGCAGCAACATGATGTTAAGATCAAGCAATCAAGTTATCATATCCAAGGCCAGCCTAAATTACACATCCAATGTATACCATATCCATCATATCCACAAACAAATGCATGTTCATATGAATGCATGACTTACCTCACTCCAACACAGCACCTATGCATCAATGTGTGGACATATGAATGCGTTTTTATGGTAAAACAAAGCAAACATAAAAGGGAAACCCTAATCAAACATATCAAAGGCATACAAAGGGATAAACAGAGAAACAGAGAATATACATGTGAAAATAAGCTAGAGCAGAGACATATTAGACAAATAAAAATAAAGAAACAGAAGCAAAAAGTTGCAGATTAGGGTTTCTGGGCTTGAGTACGTGTACGCATACATAGGGCCTGCGTATGCAATCTAGCTGTATGCATACGCATGCTTTGAGTATGCGTATGCATACATGCCTAAACCCTAACCCAGAACCAGAAAACAGTGCAGAACTTAAAAACTATAAATCTAACAACCTAACATGCTTTAAAATAGAAAACTACTAAACCCTATTAAAACATAAACAAGACAAGAAAAATGGATAGAAAGTAGAATTAAAACAAAGAAAAGAAAAGAAAGGATTAGAACTCAATACCTCAAATACAAAGCTTTTCAAGCTTGATTTTGACCATTCCCCTCAGTCAATCTATTCACAACCAAACAAAATTGATTAGTAAACTTCAAAACTCAAAAATCAAGGCCAGAAAAAGGTCTCAATCAGAAGGAAATTGACTTAAGGATGTTTTGTGAAAAAACTTCCTCTTTTATTCATTACTTCTAGTGAATCTTAAGTTTTCCCTTAGGATTTTTTATGTATTTTGAAAAAGTATCATGTATGGCTTTTTATATTGAGAAAATAGGAGTTTGGAATGTCCCCTTGATGGTGTGGGATTCATTCCAGCTCTCAGCTTTAATGTAGAAAACTTGTCTTTCATAGTTTTTAGAACACTAGCATGAGTACACATGCTTGTGTACGCGTAGACATGCATAAAGCTTGCGTACACAGGCCTGGAGTATGCATACTCATGCCCTAGAGTTTCTGTGACCTTTATTTTCCAAAAATTGTTTTATTTATTTCATCAAAGAGTTATATTTTCCATAAAAACCTTCCTTAAGTCAATTTAAGTCTGATCAGACTCTCAACTAACCTTGGGCTTTAGAATTTTGTCATCATTAGGGAACGAGGGCTCGAGTCGTAAGGGGTACAAAATGCGGTGTCTACGTTTTTTTTTTTTTAATCGCGGGGGGTGGGGGAGGGGGGGGGGGTTAGAAGGGTACATTCTTTGAAAAATCTTTGGGATATTTCATTTATGAGTGTATATATTTCAATTTTTTTAAAAAAAAATTGGGGGTTAGGGGGGGGGGTGCATGGCCCCCTCGACCCCAATGTGGCCCCGCCACTGGATGTAGATGAACTAAAAATGCAAATAAAGTAAAATCATAAGTTTTTTTTGGGGGAAAATCATATAAAAAATATTCAAGTAAATCTTGTTTCGTATTAGGTCTTAGGTTATGCTAGGGATGGCAAAACTTTCCTGCCTAACTTGTCTTGTATATGTTGGAGTTTCCCATACCTAATAAGTGAGGAGTGGAGGACAGTTTTTGTTTGCCTTATCCCGCCTATCCTGTCTCTCTTAGCATTGTAATGACTAGCTCTCTTTTCTTTTTATCTCTGCCTCATTAATGTTGAAGTCACTTGATTAGAGATTGCAGAATACCTCCAACCTACTTTGAACCTAACTTGTCATACTCTTGTCTTGCACAAGTTTTACCTCCCAAAAGAGAGGATGGGAAAAGGACTAGCACCTTTGATCCAACCTTGAGTCAGGTTGTCAATTTTGTCAATTAAAGTTCCAAACTTAGCCTTATCCATTTCTGTTATTTATCAACATTATTTTGGTTGGTAATTGACTAAAAGAAAGAAGTAATCATTAATAAAATTTTGTGTTTCACCAACTAATCAATTTCAATTTTCTAGCAATCACTTTTTCACGCTAAGCAAACACTCCATCTAAATAGAATTCTCTCTCTATCTTCTATGTCCAGTGGTAGTCAAATTGATATAAGAACAAGCCTTAATGAAATGTAGAATTTAATCAATAGTTTCTTGGTTATATCTACTTTGTTATTGTTCAAAATAATGGACACGGTCAAACTCCTTATGCTAAAATGATTTCAAAAATTTGAGACTTTTATCGATAAAATCAAAATTTTGGGACGTAATCTAAATCATGGTACAAATTCTAACCCCTTCTTATTTTATTTTCTTTTTTTTCAATTCTGATTTTTAAGGTATTACACGATTTATCTGTGCCAAACATACTGATTCCTCCAATCTTGATGCAACTTTTTAAATTTTTTAAAATTTTTTAAGATGGTTAAAAATTGCTATTCACTAATATGTTGTTCTGATAGCTTGAACCCAATATCACCCCTAAACCCACTTAGTACCATGATTACATAAATTTGAGACTTTTTATTGATAAAATTGAAATTTTGGGACGTATTTTTAAGCATGGGATAAATTCTAACCCCTTAGTCTTTTATTATTATGTTTAAGGTATTGCACTATTTATTTGTACCGAATATATTGGTTCCTCTAATCTTGATGCAACCTTTTTTCTTTTTTCTTTTTTAAATGGTTAAAATTATTATTCAATAATATGTTGTTTTGATAACTCGAACCCAAGATCACCCCTAAACGGCTTAGGCTAAACCCCACCTAGTATCTTGGGATGTACCAACTCGGCTAAAAAAGTGCAATGGTGGTAATCTTGATGCAACCTAGGGACTAAATCAAACTATATCGGTTCAAGACGGGATTCACGATTTCTGTTTTATACTAGCATATGAACCCAAGTGAGAGACGAGGAAGCTGATAAGTATCTTTTGTCTTCTTCAAAAGACCCAGTACTCACACCAAAAAAAAAAAAAAAAAAAAAAAAAAAAATCAAATCAAATTATCTTTGTATCACATCTTAATTACTAACATATATGTACATAATTTATTGACCAAAACATACCATTAGAACCTAGATATAGTTATTTAGATATTGCATTTTAATTTTTCCAATTGAATTCAACTAGTTGATTGTGTTTGTTAATACAATATATATATATAAACACAATACTAACTGATATTATCTTCCTTTATGACAATTAAATTTAATCCTATGATTGTATTAATTAATGAATCATGTGATTCAATTTTCAGAATATATATATATATATAAAGAAATTGTATCTCAACTTTACCCTTCTTAGTAATCTTTTTCTATAAGCCAATAAAATTCATTAATAGCGGAAAGCTTGCAAATAGGGATTAACGAAAGCTGAAGTTCTATCACTTCTATCTCTTCACAATAATAGATGACATAGAATATCATCCGATGAAACTCCTGCACACCCTTAGTGCAATAGTTACTCCACAAGTATAAGTGCTTGTAAGGTGTAGGAGGGCAAGGGCTGAGTTTGATGAACCCAGAAGGGGCAGAAAACAAATCAAAATAGAGAAGTGGTAAGGGTGAGTTGGGAGAAGCGAGTTGGGAGAATGAAAGAAAGGGCAAGCGATGATTAGTGCAGGAGCTAGATTATCGAACTTAATCAGGTCAGCTGGAATTAGAGTGTATGCCATTTTTGTAATTTAATTACGTTGAAAAGTGAAAGATCATACTCCGTATGCAGAAGTTGAAATAAACGATAACAGTATATTTGCTTCTAAAGAAAGAAAAACAATAACAGTATATTTATAACTTAAAACCTGTGTCATTACAAATCAAGTCTTGTTTCATACATCAGATCATGATTAAATTGTCCCTAAATACATTTTTAAGAAAACCTTATAATGACTTGCTAATTCATAGATAGAAAATGAACCCGAGCAAGTGTGTATTCTTTTCCTGCAATCCAAACACCCGTCTGTGACCACTGCACATCTTCCCAGTCAAGATTCTCCTCCAATACCTATTTAGGCAAGGTCCAATTAAAAACAGAAAAAAATCATAATAAAAATAAAAAATTAACATACATGATACAGCAGAAGATATATGTGGATGAAGTAACATACAGATGCAAAAAGTAGAGACAGATGTAAGGACCCAGCACACAAGGAGACAATGGAATGACAACAACTATTCATCCGTCGAAAATCAATCATTCTTTTAACCACGTTTAGTTGATGTTGATTTTGCAGAGGATAAAAAGGGGGGAAAGAGAATAAAGAAGTGACAGTAGTTTTCTACTGTTTGGTTGGGCAGAAAATAGAGAAGAAAAAAACAAATGGTGTGGCTGGATGTTTTCCACACAGGCCCCATCTTTCGTCTGCCCAAATTGGTGAGAGGAGGAAAATGAGGAGAGATAACATAATGAAAGTTGGTCCTTATCTCTGATCCCACTATGACGCCCACGAGTTCCAACACACCACACCAAGACCAACTTCACTCAATTCTTCAACCACAACTAAACCCAACTACTATATCCACACAGCAAAACAATGAAATTCAAAACGTTACACCCAAAATAAAAAAACAAAACCCACATAACAAAACATAAAAACTCTTATGCAAACATCTCAAATCCTTAAAATGCATGTTGATCTATCTAGCTGCATGCATTTGATGAGTTTTTGGATGATAATCATACGTTTCCTATTGGAGTATTTATTAAATATTTAGTGTGTTTTATTTGTAGAAATACTAAATTTCACATAAATGGGATTGAGAATCTGGCCTAGTTCCATATCATCAGTGCCGCCAACAATCCCATAAACCTCCGCAAATCCCTCACTCAACAACACCACCAATCCAGCAAACCTTTGCAAATCCTCACTCTCGTCAGCACCACCATGAATCCTGCAAGCCTCTGCAAATCCCTTGCTCTAGGCACCACCACCATCCCTTCCCTCTGTCTTCTAATTGTACATCTTTGTTTTGAAAGAAAATTTCTCATTCATTCAAAATAAGATTTTTTTCTCTTTTCATTGGTAAGTTATGCACCCCAAGGGACTTGAAGCCCACAACCTTACTCTCCATTTCATTATCAAGTGAAGAGGAACTGTCATCTGAGCTAGAGCCCATTGACCATCTAAAAATAAGCTAAAACAAGAATTCGAGCATTGTGATATACATATAGTAAAAATACGTTTTGTCCTTAGTTTGGGGTTGCGGTCATTTAGGCTGAGGATCTGGATTTTGAACCCTGTGAAGAGAGAGAGAGAGAGAGAGAGAGAGGGAGTGAGAGAGGTTGTAATTAGGTACAAGTTCAATTCTATACCTGACTTTTAATATTACTCTTCATAGGATGGCGAATTCTAATAGAAGAAGTAATTGTATTGAAAACCTCAAGATCGATGGGGTTTTGTCTTCCAACCAGGATAGAATTGCTGACCATATTGAACAATTCTTCTTGAACCTTTACTCGGAGCGACATGAGCAGCACCCTTTCCCAGATGTTTTGGATTTTCCTACGATCTCTAGGGATAATGTGGATTGGTTAGAGAGACCTTTCGAGGATTCTGAGATTTTTGATGTCATCATGGAGTTTAATGGGGATAAATCTCCTGGGCCTGACGGTTTTTCGATGGCTTTCTTTCAATCTTGCTGGGGGATTCTCAAAGCAGACATCATGGTAGTGTTCCACCACTTCCATGTTACTAGCCAATTTGAAAAAAGCTTGAATGCTACTTTCATTGCTCTCATTCCTAAAAAAGTTGCAGCAGTGGAAGTTAAGGACTTCCGTCCCATTAGCCTTGTTGGGGGGATTTATAAAATTCTTGCCAAAGCCTTGGCTAATCGTCTTCGCATGGTTTTAGGAGAGATCATCTCCGCTCCTCAGAATGCCTTTGTTCTAAATAGGCAGATCCTTGATTCTGTTCTTATTGCCAATGAATGTCTTGATAGTAGATTAAAGTCTGGTCAGCCAGGGTTGTTATGTAAATTGGACATAGAAAAAGCCTTCGATCATGTGAATTGGAGATTCCTTAATTACTTGCTTGGGCGTTGCGGTTTTTCAGATAAGTGGAGGCGTTGGATTTCCTTCTGTATTTCAACTGTTCGTTTCTCTATCCTTATTAATGGTACTCCTCATGGGTTTTTTGGAAGCTCTAGGGGGTTGCGGCAAGGTGATCCTTTGTCCCCCTTGTTATTTGTTCTGGTTATGGAAGCCATTAGTAGAATGTTGGATAAGGCTGCCCTTGAAGGCCGTTTATCTGGCTTTAGAGTTGGTGTTTCTGATGGCAGCCCTTTGATGGTTTCCCATCTCCTTTTCGCTGATGATACTCTTATTTTTTGTGATGCTAACATTGATCAGCTGCTAACCCTCCGTATGGTGCTCATTTGGTTTGAAGCTATGTCGGGTCTGAAGGTTAATTTGGGTAAATCTGAGCTAGTGGCAGTGGGGTCAGTGCAAGATATGGATCTTTTAGTGGCTGTCTTAGGTTGCAATCATGGGTCCCTCCCTATGAAATACTTGGGTCTTCCTTTGGGGGCTAAATTTAAGGACAAGTCAATTTGGATTCCTATTCTTGAAAGGATGGAAAGAAAATCAACAGGTTGGAAAAAATTATATTTATCCAAGGGAGGTAGAGTCACTTTAATTAAAAGCACTCTCTCCAATCTTCCTACTTATTTCCTTTCCTTATTCCCTATTCCTGCTTCTGTGGCCAACCGAATTGCTAGACTTCAACGTGACTTTCTTTGGGGTGGTCTAGGAGATGAGCCCAAATTTCATCTGGTTGATTGGCCTTCGGTGTGTTCTCCTCTCTCTTCAGGTGGGTTGGGGATCAGGAATCTGAGAACCTTCAATATTGCCTTATTAGGGAAGTGGTTATGGAGATTTGGGCAAGAAAGGGATGCTCTTTGGCGTCAAGTTATCGAGGTGAAGTATGGTTGTGATTGGGGTGGCTGGTGTTCTTCCTCTTTCTCTGGGCCTTATGGTGTCAGTTTGTGGAAAAACATTAGACGGGGGTGGCATTCCCTATCTCGTTTTATTATGTATGATATTGGAGATGGATCAAAGGTGCTGTTCTGGTTAGATCATTGGTGTGGTTCTTCTTCTCTTGCCGTTCGTTATCCGGAATTATTTAGGATTTGTCGTAGAAAAGAGGCTACTGTGGCGGATCTTTTGAGGTTCACCAATGGAGTCATCCATTGGGAGTTTCAGTTTTGTAGGGATGTGCATAATCGTGAATTGGAAGCTTTCAGGAGCTTCATCAATTCCATTTATAGCACTCCTGTTAGGGGGATTGGGGAGGACAAGTCCTGTTGGCTGCCCTGCAAGAGTAAGGGGTTCACGGTTAGTTCTTTCTACCATCTTCTTGTTGGCCATAAGGAGCAAATTTTCCCTTGGAAAAGCATTTGGAAGCAGAAGATCCCCTCTAGGGTTGCTTTCCTTGTTTGGACCGCAGCTTTGGGGAAATGTCTGACTGTAGACAATCTAAGAAAAAGAAAGATTTGCATCCTGGATTGGTGTTATATGTGCAAGTGCAATTGTGAAAGTGTTGACCATCTCTTTCTTCACTGCCCGGTTGCCATGGAATTGTGGGACATGGTCTTCGGTTTATTTGGTGTTTACTGGGTTATGCCAAGGTCTGTTGTGGGGCTTTTGGCTTGCTGGCAAGGTCGTTTTGGTTGCCATCGTAATGGAGATATTTGGAAGGCCGTTCCTCATTGCTTGTTGTGGTGTATTTGGAAGGAGAGAAATAGTAGATGTTTTGAAGACATCGAGAGTTCCTTGCCTGTTCTTAAATCTTTTTTTTTCCGAACCTTACTAGATTGGTTCTCCGTGAGGAGAAGCCTTCCTTTTCTTTCTATTTTGGATTTTCTTGATTGTTGTAATGTTCGTCTTTGATTTGTCCTCTCTTGTATACGTCCTGTGTACTTGGGTGACTTTCTTTTTTCAATAAACTTCTTTATTACTTATCAAAAAAAATATTACTCTTCAAATAATAACTTATTTTTGGAGTAAATTTTTGTTTCAGAGTTCAGAACGTGGTTTCTGTAGCTGATTGCGAAGAAGATTGGGTTAATTTCACTTGAAAGCAAGAATTAGAGAGAGGTGGTGTTGGATTTTCAATCTTAGAGATTTCAAATTTAAAAGATTTTAATTTCTTCTCTTTTTTGTGTGATTTTATAATCCAAGATAATAAAACATTTGTTTGTGTTCAATTTGTGTATAGCAGATGTACAGATTACATTCCCGAGAGATTTGAGCAGCTTTTTAGAAGGAATCTGAAACCATTTCTAAGAAAAACAAAATTAAGAGCAATTTTTGGAAAGAGAGATTAGATTCTTACTTTGGTTGCTCAAAAATGGAAGAAAATACAACGTAATAAACACATCTCATTTGTTCCATTTCTGTTCATTTGATTGCTAAGGGACTGATAAGGATAGGAAACTATAAAGGCATGTTTGGTAGACTGTAATAGGCACTGTAATGTAATAGTTATTTCTATAGTTTAGTTATTCTTTAGTTTGGTTATGTTTTTATTACAAGGACTAGTCATTCCTTATAAATAGCTATTCTTCAAAATGAGGAATAACTATTCCTCTTTAAAAGGTTATATTAGTCATTCCTTAGTAAGTGCAATAATTTCAAAACTTAATATATTTTCAAATAAACAAACTTTCCATATACATCTAATAATTATAAAAATAAAAAATCATAAAAAATAACACATATCCCTCTTAAATTTAAAAATAACAATTTTTAAGAAGATATAATTATATGAGTAAGATATTTCTTAAAATAAATGTTAAAGTTCATTCTAATGTTATAACTCACAACCAAAATAATGAATAGGTTTAGTTATTACATTACAACACACTTTATTACTAGTAATAAGAATTACAATTCCTATTGTAATCTTCATTCAATGTACCAAACATACCCTAAGTTTTGAATATAGAAGTATTTTTTTTAATAATAACAATTGTTATTTTTAGCTGGGTTTGATGGTTTGGGTATGGGTTTCAAATCAAGAAGAGGATTTGGGTGAGGCTTGGCTATGTTTTTGCACTTTTCTCCTTAGTGGTTTCTATGGTGGTTTGTAAGGGTCAAAAAACTCTTAACCTGTAATAAGTTGAGAGTTTGGGTTCCAATTTCATGCTGGGTAAACATGTTTTAAGAATGGGTAATGATAAAGCGAAGTTAATGGAAAACTTTTAACAAATATGGATGGAATGGGCACATTAGGTGTGCTCTTGAAGTTGATAGGGTAAATTGACACTCGAAGAGCATAAGGAACCAAAATGCAAATCCAAACTAAGAGGGACCAAACATATTTTGGACAGTATATTTCATTTATTATATAGTAAGGTAAAATAATAAATTGTTATTTCTTTCCTCAAAATTTTTCTTTGGAACCAAAAAATGAACATCATATCTATTTTCTAACCCCACTTTTCCCTCTTCTACCAAACATACAAGATGGAAATTTGGTACCTTCTCCATCCTTCCACTTTTTTATCCTTCCATTTTTCTTCCTATCAAACAGACACTAAATTGTATGTGTATGCATACATAAATTTAAGATACATTTGGTGAAACTTTAAGCTATGTGTCACCACTCAATATTATTTTATTGGATGTGAATCTTAACAAATCCACCGTTGGACGCAAAATTTGCTATGCATGTTAAGAATATAGAGAACATGTAATCCAATGATGGAATTTTTGAAATATTTAATCAAATAAAAAGTCATTAAGCGGTGTAATATTACTTATTAGAGTTATACCAGGTGTATATATAAGAGAGAGAGAGAGAGGGAAATCAAAATAGAAAATTGAAGATGAGGGTTACCTCCACATGTTCGAGCGGAAGTGGGATCCCAACAGACCGCATAACTTTCTGAGGAAGGGGCTTCTTACAGCGAGACCATCGAAATACATCAATGACCATGTTATCACAATCATTTTTTTCACCATTTGCGGGATGTGGGTGATGATTCTGGGACTTCTCTGTCTCCATGTCATGCACCTGAGATGCCGGTATAGCTTTGGCCATTTTCTCTCCAGTAAAACAGAGCTCGTACCTTCAGATAATATTCAAATATAAGAAAAAACATAAGAAAGAAACCTAGAAGTCACCACATGGACTTCAACCTCCAGTACCCTAAAATTCCAGAAATTATGTGCCTGCAATACCATAAAGAGTATCTAGGCAATCAACAGAATTAATAACCCTTTTCTACCATTTGAATTTTGACATCAGGCAAATATAGAATTTTGAAAGCATCTTCCAGCCAATTTTATAAAGCAACGAGAACAAATGCAGAAAATAAGATGCCAATGTTTCCTAGACTTTGCAAAACAAATGCAGAACAAATGACACTACCCGATTTTGGAGGGGTGAAATATTCCCCTTCTCTTAACATGTTAATGTTTCCTAGACTTTGCATTTTAAACTTGAGAAACAGGATCCGATGGGAGAAACCAAGCTAGAAATTGGCCCCCCCCCAAAAAAAAAAAAAAAAACCTTCAGGTTCCTTATTCATTGAAGTCATCCAGCCCCCCAGGGGGAAGGTATATACCATAATATAATAGCCATAAACCATGAGGTCTCTGAAAACATGAAATCCAATATATAGATAATCAAGCTGCATAAGAACTTAACAAAGAGAATACCTGCATGAATGTGTTTCTAAATACAAAACTTCTCCCTTCTTCAATCTTGCAGATGTATAAAGGGGTTTTTTCAGACCCTTGTCAGCAACAATGCTTATACTGTACTTAATCCTGAAAAAATTCACAATATATAGACTGTGAGTTGAGCATTAAAGGCTTACAAAACAAACAACAAAAGAAGCTGCAGCAAGAACAATAGAAGCTACTAAATGAAGATCATTGCATTAACAAAAAATCATAGCTAATAAGCTACAGTTAGTAACCTCAAAGCAGATAAACCATAATCACCAACAATGTATATAAAGCAATGCACACTATATGAATGTCAACAAGCACCCATTGAGAAAAGTTAAAATTTTTATTTATAGCTCAAAAATTATATGTTCTAATTCCGCTAAGATCAAAACAATGACAGCTTGATTGAAGATCCACAATTATCATTTTGAAATGAGCCAGCCTACTATGAAGCCTCTTTCCAGACTGAATAAAGGAAACAGATTTCACAAAAGACCCAAAGAATTCATTAATAAATAAGTATCAATATGGAGGGTGGGATATGGTTTATAAACGTATAAAGATGGTCACATAAATATACTTTGACCAGACAGTCACCCACATTTTCTTTGATGGAAATAGATTCTCTACAAAAAATAAAAGGTTACTACTCCAAATATGTCACACACACACAAACACGCAAAAGCACAAGCACACAAACTAAATTTTAGAATAGATACTTTCAACTGGATATAAATGCTTTTTTTTTTTTTTTGATAGGTAATAACAAACTTTATTGATAACAAAATTACAATGAATTTACGATAGTAAACTCACTTCACTGAAAATAATACAAACCAATCAAAAAGAGAGACTAACAGAATTAAGGAATTCAAACAAAGAATGACAATGCGTAAACCCCCAAAATACGGGACCACTCAAACAAAGTCCTAAGTAGCAAAGACTTCACAGAGTCTACAAGTCTCTCAGTTTCCTCAAAAGTTCGGGCATTGCGTTCTTTCCAAATTAACCACATAAGACACGCTGTAATCATATTCCACACATCTGAGCTATGACTCCCCAACCAATTCCACCATGCAGAGAAAGAAACAACATTGTTCGACATCACCCACTGAACCCCAAACAAACAAAGGACAACACCCCACAAGGTACGAGCAAACTTACAATGGATCAATAAGTGATCCACAGTTTCCTCTTCACATCGACAAAGGCAGCACCAATTACCAAGAGGTAATTCTTCTTAACGAGGTTGTCTATAGTAAGAATCCCACCCCTAGCAGCTGTCCATAAGAAGAAAGCCACTCTTTTAGGTACCTTAACACACCAAATGCTCTTCCAAGGAAAAGACACCAACGGGACTGCTAGCCTATGAAGCACGGGTGCGTTTCGGGATTCAGATGCGGGTGCGGGAGCGGGTGCGGGACTCGGCAATTTTTAAAAAAGTAGGGTGCGGGTGCGGCGATTAAAAAATTATTAAAAATATTTTTATTTATATTTTTAATATATTGCTAAACATACTTTTTTTACATTATATAAATATATACCAATTTAAGAACAATGGTAAATGATAACTAGAATACAAAGAATAGAAGAAAGACTAGCTGAAGAGTGAAGGTAGAGAGTGGGAGAGAGGCTCAAGAAAAATGAAGAGGGAGAGGGTTGGGTCTTGGTTTTTTTCCAAACGGTGCGTTTGCACCTCTTTTTTTTTTTTTTTTTTTTTTTTCAGCCATAAGCACCTGTGTTGTTTTTTTTTTTTTTGAATTTCGGCCGGTATCGGCCGATTTCGCGCGCGTCGGCCCGAATCGGATCCGTATCGGTGCGAATCGCGCCGAAAAAAATGTTTTTTTATTGCCAGACGCGGCACGGACGCGCAGGCAGCGGCGTCGCCTGCGCGTCGCCGCGTCCAACGCGGGTGCGGCGGCCCAAACGCCTCACCCGTGCTTCATAGCTGCTAGCAAAGAGAAATAAAAGGAGCGCACATCAAAACACCACTACGATTCAATTGCCATATCATGGTATCATCACCCCCTCTAGGTAACTAGGATGATATACGTGCAAAAAAATCATAAAAGATCCGTGTCTCCCAATCTTGAAAAGCACGACGGAAGCGTAAATTCCAAATTCTACCACCCCCATCTGGTGCAAACTCAATCAAATCAGAAATCATAGTGGCCTTATCCACAGCAATAGCAAACATTGTCGGATATAATCTTTCAAGGCAATAGGGCTACTCCAAGGATCATACCAAAATTTGATACGAAAACCCTCACCCACCGCATACAACACATGACCAAGAAGCTCTTAGCCCCCTTCCTAATGTTCTTCCACATACCACACCCATGCGTCCCTCTAACAACTCTAGTAAACCATCCCCCACTAGCCTCCCCATATTTGGAAGCTATAACCTGCCTCCATAAACATGACCTCATTCCCAAATCGCCATAGCCACTTCCCAAGCAAAGCTTGGTTAAACAGCCCAATTTTCCGGATCCCCAAGCCATCTACCTCCACTGGCCACACAACTTTCTCCCAAGCAACAAGAGAGAATTTAAAAACATCATTAGATCTCCCCCAAAGGAATTCCTCTGAATCCTCTCTAATCTGTCCGCCACATGTTGTGGAATAGTGAACAAAGATAAAAAATAAGTAGGGAGACTTGATAAGGTACTCTTCAATATAGTAAGTCTACCCCCTTTTGACAAATATAACTGCTTCCAACCTGCAAGCTTCTTTTCCATCCGTTCAATGATCGGATTCCATATTGAGGAATCCTTATAGTGTGCCCCCAAAGGCATACCCAAATAAGACATGGGTAAACAGCCTACCTTACAACATAAAATACGAGCCAAGGCATCCAAATTCCCAACCTCACTAACCAGCACAATCTCACTCTTACCAACATTTACTTTCAATCCTGTGATAGCTTCAAAGAAAATTAGGACCATACGAATATGTAATAATTGTTCCTCAGATGCATCACAAAAGAGAATAGTATCATCAGCAAACAAAAGGTGAGAGATATGCAAACCTCCACTTGCATTGGGATTTGCTTGGAATCCACTGAGGAAGCCTCCATCTTCTGTCCTTTTCAACATCCTACTCAACACCTCCATTACCAATAAGAATAGGAGTGGAGATAAAGGATCCCCTTGGCAAAGACCACAAGAGCCGCCAAAGAAACCAACTGGAGACCCATTAATAAGCACTAAGAAACGGGCAATAGAAATACACATCTTCATCCATCTCCCCCACTTCTCCCCAAAACCCATCCTCTCCATAAGGTAAAATAAGGCACTCCAACTGACATGATCATAAGCCTTCTCAATATCCAATTTAATAATCACACCTGGAATACCACTCTTCAATCTACTGTCCAAGCATTCATTTGCGATAAGAACAGAATCAAGAATCTAGAATCTGTCTTCCCCCACAAAAGAATTCTGGGAGTTGGAAATAAGTTTATCCAAAACACAACGTAGTCTATGTGCCAAGACCTTTGAAAGTAGCTTGTACAAACTACCCACAAGGCTTATAGGGCGAAAATCTCTAATATTGACAGCACTAAGCTTCTTGGGTATCAAACACAAAAAGGTGGCATTGAGAGATTTTTCAAAGATAGATTCTTTGTGGAAGTCTGCAAAAAAAGCCAAGATCTCCTTCTCAAGAACACACCAGCATTTTTGAAAGAAAGCCATAGTAAAGCCGTCTGGACTAGGAGCCTTATCACCCTTAGCCTCCCGTAGGGCTGCAATGATCCTCCGTCTCAAGCTCCCTTTCTAAATAAAGTCTTTATCGGTTTCATCCAGATTTGCAAACTCTAGACCATCAATAGTGGGCCTCCAAGATTCGGTCTCCTGGTACAAAGACTTATAAAAATCCACCACTTGATCTTTAATTGCAGACTCATCCTCATACAACATGCCCTCAACCTCCACAACTCTCATAGTATTTGTACGTCTATGAGAATTAGCAAGCCTATGAAAAAACCTAGTATTATTATCCCCTTCTTTTAAGTACAAAGCCTTCAATTTCTGCCTCCAAGAAATCTCCTCCAAAGAAGCTAAATACTAAATATCAGCCTTTATCTCAACTCTTCTTGCACTATCTGCGGTGATAGAGAGTGCATCCCTTCCCTCAGGTCTAAGTCCAAAAGCTAAGACAAGAAGAATTTTTTCCTAAAAGACACATCCCCAAAACATGTTTATTCCAATGCTTCAAATCTCCCTTAAGAGCCTTCAATTTACAAGCCAACACATAACTAGGAGACCCCACAAAATGGTATCCATTCCACCAACCTCGCACAAGGTCCACAAACCCCTCCACCTTAAGCCACATATTCTCAAATTTGAAAGAAGACTTTCCCCTCGACATTCCACCTGCCTCCACCAAAAGAGGACAATGGTCCGAAATCACTCGAGGAAGAGGCCTTTGAGTCACATCCAAAAAGTGATCCTCCCACTTAGCAAATACCAACACTCTATCAATTCTAGACATAGAAGGGTTCTCTGAGTCACGAAACCATGTATACCCACCCCCCACCAAAGGTATATCAAACAAAAAATTCCTCTCAATAAAGTCTGAGAATTTGAACATGGTTGGACTAAAAGAAGTGCACCCAAGACGCTCTGCTGGATATCTGATGATATTAAAATCACCAAAAACACACCAAGCTGCACTCCACCTCCCTCTCACACTATCAAGTTCAGTCCACAAAGCATCCCGAAGACCATTAGCATTCGGACCATACACCCCTGTACATATCCAAGCAAAACCGTCTGCCACTCCCTTTAACAAAATAGAAACAGAAAAGCACCCAACAAGACAATCCATTTTTTGATATGCCCTCTTATCCCAAGCCAAAATAACTCCCCCTGCTGTATGAATGGCATCCAAAGCTACCCAATCAACAAAAGGGGTACTCCAAAGACTTTTCACAACAGCAGAATTAACAGAATCCAATTTAGTTTCTTGGAAACACACTACATCACACTTCCACTCCTTGAGTAAATTCTTCACCGTATCCCTCTTTTGAGGGTTGTTTAATCCTCTCACATTCCAAGATAAAATTTTCAAATTCATGGACAACTAACTGAACCCACCCCCAGGAATTCTCAATCCCTCTGGTTTGTCGACCAGCTTGCCCTCATAGCTAACAGAAGAAACTAAATTCCTCAATTCCCTCGTACCTTTTTTAGCTGAAAAGGTATTGCGACGAAGACTACTGCCGTAGCTTGATTTTCCCACACTCTCTCAGCTTTTGAAAGAAGGTAATACACTGCTGCTCACATGAATCAATAGGAAATCCCACAATTACTAAAGCTTTTAATCTTCCTCTTCACCCACACAGAAGGTTCCAAATCCTCCCCCACAAGAAAATCATCCAGTGCATCCTCTAATACTATTTCCAAGCCCCCGTGAGGATCCCACTTAGCCAGAGGTACACAATCCAAAGCATCCCTACCCTCCTCATCCTTACCTGACCTCGTGGGGTTCCAGTCCAACAACAAAAGTTCATCTTCCTAAGTCAAAACCCAGCTCAGAAAGAGGAGAGAATCAATTTTTACCCAGCAGCTTGTGGTGGTGGATCATATCGGCAAGTTCAAAAACCGATAGAGGCAGGGAAACAGCGGGCTCAACTTTGACTGACTGCCCATCGGAGTTTAGAACAGCCCCGGAGTTTGGGGAGTCCTCCACTGGACTATCGACACCCATCGAAGTGTCACCCAAACAACCCACCTCAGCCCCGCTTGATTTAGAGCCCACCGAGAGACCACCGACAGCCCCAACCGCATCACCGTACCCATCAGACCTTGGAATGACTCCACCCATCTCACCGAAACCTGGAAACACCATCAAAAGCTTCTCGACTGAGCCGTGGGGGTCCGATCCTTCACTATACTGTGGTCCCACTGAGAAATCGCAAGTCAGAACCTCATCCACACACCCATCGGCCCTTGACAGGTCCCCACCCAGCTCGCCGGTGCTCGGTGGCAGCTCCGGAGCCTTCTCAGCTGAGGCATGTGACCCCGATCCTTCACCCACCTCCCATGGACTTCTTTCGATAAGCCTTTCTAGATTGTTAATAAACTCATCTTGGGCTTTAGTTGGTTTGGCCCGCTGATCTAGATCAGGTATTATTGGGCCCAACTTAGCTACTATTGGTTTGACCAAAGTACTCCAGCGAACCTTACGTTGTGTATTCCCATCAAAAGCAGCAGTAATTTTAAGGAGAAGTGGGCCTGGGTCCATTTGGCAGAAGAGCCACGTAAGGGTCTCTTATTTATGGGAAGCTTATTTGAATTTTGAAGAGAATCAAATCCCCAAAACTCTCCTTCTGCTTTAAATTTCCAGGAATATTTGGAACCTGTTCCAGACATAACTCCCTTCTTGATTTCACATCACCATTAATATTTTTCCAAACTTGATTCCTTCAATTTCCGGTGGATTGTTCTAGCCCACCACCGCCAGCAACCACCTCCTTCCCCGGTCTAGAAGCTGATTTTCCCAAAAAGAATTCACGTAGCTTTATTTCAAAAAAAGCCCAACCGCCCTTATTCCTCCCCTCCGGGACACACAAACAACCATGTCTTGCCCCATTATGATACTCAGAGATTTCCACAAAAAGACCACTCTTGTTTGACCTACTAGAAAACTCTAAGATTTTATACTGCTCATGAAACCGTTTGAAAAAGTGTTTCTTGCTAAAATCCCACCAGCGCAGCTCTACCAAACAAGCAATGGTCCAATCCAACCCCGATCAACCAACCGGATAGAGCCATGATGCCTACCCCTTTTTTCAGTAATGGCATAAGCATCCATACATCCCCCATCAAAAGCCAAGAGAAATGATTTTGAATCAATACGAAAAGAAAAAGAGTGTTTCACCTCTGGTACCCCTGGTTTGGCTAAAAAAGGCTTGGGAAGAGGTTTTGGCGGGTGCTGTATAGGCTTGGGATTTAAGGGTGCTGAGGTCTAGGTTTGGGTATAATGAGGAATGTATTGACCGAACTGAATTGGCCAATAGAAGGATTGTGTGAGAGGGCAAGGATATGGGGAAGGATTGTTGCGGAGTATGGAGAAAATTTTGGGAGGCAAGGGGTAGACATGGATATGTCGCTGGTGGAGGCTGGGTTGGTATGGAAGAAGAGAGGGATGGTAGTGGTTGTGGTGGGGGGAGGAGGGGTGGGGGGAGGAGGTAAGGTGGAGGGTGGTAGCTGGCGGAGGGAGGGGGAAGGGGGTGAGCCATAATTCCGTAAATTATATTTTAAATGGAAACACATATCAAAAGAAAGGGGTGCAATGACTACGAAACAAGTTTAACGGCAACAAAATTAGAACTAGACTTGCCAAGAATAAGATCTCAAAGTATTAACTTAGTGTCATGCTCAAAAAGAGAGAGAGAGAGAGAGTATACCAGGGCTCATTGCAGAGGTTGTACTGTATTGTAACTTCTCGTACAAATCTCTGTTGCCGCAATGCATTCTGAAGAATGAAAGCATGACAATAATCAGTAAAATTCATATCCAATAATTTTCCTAATAATCAGTAGAATTCATATCCAATAATTTTGTATTTTGAATTGAACAAATTGCATCCCAAGGAGTAGCACAATCAACTTGGGACCACACTTCATATCGCAGAGGTCACTAGTTCGAATTTCCCCTTCCCTCTCCTTGAACCAAAACTTATCCCAACAAAATGAACAAATTGCAGTTATGCAAAGGTAAGATTTCTACTGTTTGGTGATGCTTCCATGTCTTATTGCTTCTCTTTTTACCTAACAGACAGCACAATAAAACTCTAGAGAGTTCTAGAAATCATTTGCATAATAGAGCAGACAATTACTAATCAATGTGAAAAGTTTCTAAACAGTAGACCATCTTCTGACCCTTCTTGCCTCATTAAATTGTATTGAGGATCTAAGAGCTACCTGACTTCTTTCTTTGCTGGCCATTCTAGGCTTCATGGATCTCCCTGAGTAGTACGTGTGAGAAGTGACTAATCACTTTCTGAGTAAGTTTCAATCCTGGTTAATACCTTTGAGACAAATGATTTCCAATATGGAAAGACCCATTTTTGACTGGGAGGTTTCAAACAACTGTAACAAGAGTGCACATATAAACCCCCAGATGAAGCACCTTAAAAAAAGTATGGAAATTTTGACTACCATTTTCGGCTTATGCTCTTCATTATATTACATTTCTTCATCTAGTTTACATTTAAATCTTCCTAAGAAGTGATCAGCCACAGATATACAGCAAATATTATATACCACTTAACTTTTTATAAGTGAGTTTTTAGCCCTAAGGAGAGGTGGAATGGGAGATTCAAACTAATAACCTCTGCTTCATGAAAATTCCATTGAAAACTTAAAAATAGAAAGACTAAGATTTTTCAGTGTCCACCATTGAATATGGATTACACTTCCTTCACACCATGCCCTTTCCATAATCCACAGCTCATACCACCATAATTAAAAACTGCATTCGGCATGCAAAAATAATGTACTTATAAAAAATGCAATAATAATATTCACCACTACCCAAGAATACATAAATAATTAAGAAAATTCATCCAAGCTTAGTGTATTCAAAGAAACAAATATGTTTTAAGCCTTCTAAGACAGTCCATGCAAATCATTTTTCGCAAGTGTCACTTATACAAGAAGAAAAAAACGATCCTAGTGCACTGCAAGCTTGGAGATATGAGAAACCCCAGACCCAAATATAAACTTATTTACAACTTAATACTTCCAGTCTACACTAGCTTGATCTGCAGTCAAATGCTCAACAACTGAGCTATGGACCCACTGTTAAACCTTTTGCTTTACACTAGCATAAAAGAAGATATGTAGAAAATAAAATAAAATCCTGATAATGTAGGCAGCCATGTAAAAGAAATTCTAACATGCACAAAAATCAACTAAGAACATAAGTCCAAAAAGTTAGTTGAAGAGAAGCTGTCAGGTAATACCGAAGCTGCGGCCCTAGTAGTCATTGTCCGCTCAACAGCCACTGGAGCAAGGGTAGGCTCCACTGTTGATGTATGTGTAAGACAAGGCTCAAGATCAATCGTTCCTCCTCCTTTCTGAAATCAAAAGAAAAAAAAAAAATGTAAAATAAAACATCAAGAGTTCCAGGCCAACAATATTGCAACAATTTCCTAAATTGCCGATCTGTGTGTTTAGATTACTGATTAAAAATAGAGATACCATTTACAGAGTCAAATAAAACTAACATTAAAACAAAAATTTATACAGTCATCATTGAAATTAAATCAAGAAGCATTACAGGAATTCCATAATTACTCCGGAGGGCAACAACGGAAAAAACAGAATCTAACTAGATTTTTTACAACCTTCACAATGCAGCAACGCTCAACACGGTAACTACAACCAATTGCCGCACCCCAAGCACGTGAACGAACATTGTTTCTCAAAGTGGAAATGTAACCTAATAAAAAAGTTAGCAGTGCAGTGTTAGAATTATACAAACAAAACATAGCAGAATTGATGAAAAGATAAACATAAAAATTGCAATGGCGGGAATAAAGTAAAACCTAGATTTAATTAATGCTCCATTCATTTCGCTGTAAAATGTTTTTAGTAAAATATTTTACACATTTTACAGTGTTTTGTTGTAAAATGGTTGGTCAACTGTAAAATATTTTCAGTCACTGGTAAAACCCAATGCAAAAAAAACATGTAAAATGCTTGTGCTCAAAATGAACGTAAAACATTTTACATATTTCAGCTCTCTCACCCTCTTGGCTCTCTCACCCATATTTCAGCTCTTGCATATCCCTCTCAGCTCTCTCACCCCATCTCCACTGATGCCACCCACCATCATTAGCACTACCAACCTTCATCATCGCCTCTTCCTTGCACAAACCCTTCTCCTATCCCTTCTCTTATCTCTTGCAGAGTCCCTTAGGATCCGACTGGCGAGCAGCTGTCTTGGGTTTTTGGTGGCTGCTTCAAGCTCGCCAATCTAGCTGCTGCTGGGTTTGCTGGGTTGTTAGATTTTCAGATCATCTGGGTTTTTGGGTTTCCGATCAGGGTTTGTGGGTTTTTTTTTTGGCTTTCTGATCTGGATTTTTGGGTGGTTGGTGGTGGTTTTACATCTGAATATATTTTACAGTGATGGAAACGGAGTGTAAATATAATAAAAACAACTGAATTTTAGGAACCTGCTTACAATTACAGATTAGGAATCTAATTTTTATATATAATTAAAACTGAAGCCTCAAGCCAGGAGGGCCAAAGGTTACCAAGTGTCACAACCTTAACGTAGGAACAGGACCTGCTTGATCAAAGGGTTAGAAGATTTCCAATCTATATTGCAATTCTCAAATATATGATGAATGTGTGATATTGATAACTGGAAACTCCATTAATGTGTGATATTGGAAACCTCTCTTTCATCCTCCTGTTTTTTCTTTCTTTCATTCTTCCTCTCTACTCAAGTCTGCACTATCTGCAACCACTTCGACCTATAACCAGACCTGGAGAAATAAGCTTCCAAAATAGTTCTTTTCTTGCCAGGCCCAGATTTGATCAGAATCCCATAAAAATTCTCTTACAGCCTTGAAATCCCTAAAACCCTAACATTTTCCTGACCTGAATAACCAATTAAACCTTCAGGTATAGACTTAAATCACTAGAGTGTCAAACACTATCTGTATCTCACTCATATTGTCAAACTCCCATGTATTACAGGACTACAGTGTTTCAAACATTCATTTGTGCAGAAAATCAAGGTAGAATTGAATATAGACTTACAATCTTGTGGAGGTAGCACTCGGATAGTAGCACGCAACTCTTGGATAGCAGGTGGAGGAGGAGAAGCGGTAGGGCGGCAATAACCAGTATGCATCAGAACTGGAATACAAGAACTTCAAAATTAGTTTCCGCATTCACCATTTTCAATGATGAACAGTACCAACTCTATGACTATTCATAATATCACGTACCAGCAACAAGATCTGAGTCATCAGTGTATATATCTGTCCCCCATAGCTGGCCACCTCTGACCTGCACATAATGGTTTAAATAACTAAAAATGAATATGCAGCATGGCTAACATAAGCGTATATTGAAGTTGCAACCCCAAACTCTGATGCTGGCAATAATGGGAAGAGAGCAAAGAAAGATATTGATCCACAAGGAGCAAAAAAAGTCATTCTCTCACCGCAATTAATTAATTGCATAAAAGAAGAGCAAAAATTCCCTTGTTTTGATGGGTTGCACGACTCATGCACCCATCAAAACAATAATACTCTTAACGGCTCTTAGTTGCCACAGTAAAAACTTTGGCCAGCCCGATCTTCCATAGAGCTGTGATGCAGGAATCGGAAAGACATTTTTATTTTAATCTAGATTTATTTAACTTTGGAGTCATTTGTATTTTTACTGGTCAATTGGATTTTACTTTTAGGTCTTTATAATATTTGTTTGTGAGGCAGACTAAGGGAAAGGCAGAATTGGGATGTGAAAATAGGGAGGTAAAGTTAGTGAGGACTTTTGTTCACCAGCTAGAGTCTCACACTCCTCTAAATGAGGAAGGGGATTGAGTGAGGTGAAGCTTGAAGAAGAATGGAGATTTTGACATTCGCTCTTTTTATAGTACTTTGAGGGGATCCTTTTTTGCCTGTTTCCCTTGGAATAGCATTGGGGTGTGAAGGCTCCACGTTAGGTTTCCTTCTTTTTTGGATGACATGGAGGAAGATTCTCACAAATTATCATTTGAGGAAAAGAGGTTTCACAATAGTGGATTGGTGTTGCATGTGCCTGTGTAGTGGGGAGGATGTTGACCATCTATTGATTCATTATGAGGCTGCTTCCCAGTTATGGAGTTTGCTTTTAAATCTTTTGAAGTCTCTTGGGTCTTACCTAAGAGGATGTTTGATCTGTTGGTTGGGTGGAGAAATTGCTTGGGGAAGCATTCATCAAATATTTGGAACTTGGTACCGTAGTGCGTGGTGTGGATCATTTGGAGGGAGTGTAAAAATCATATATTTGAGGATTTGGAGAGTTCAAAGGACCAGCTCATAGCATTGTTTGCAGGCACTTTGTTTCATTGGTCTCGGCGTCTCGCACTTGGGGGCTCATTTCTAGTGATTTCATTCCAATGTTTAGACTCTCTTTTCTCTTGCACATAATTTCTTTTTCTGTTGCTTGTACATATATTTTTTTGGCTATTTCATCCTTTTTGCATGAAGTAGTCCTTTTTTCAATCAAATTATTATTACTTATCAAAAAACTTTTTTTTTTTAATAATTACTAGAGTCAAGGGTAGTTTTGTAATTCAATAATTAACTTTCCTAGGTAAACTAGAATTAGGGTATAGTCCTAGTAGTCTATATAAGTGTGCTATTGTACTACTATGGAGGCAAGTTTGATTAATTAAAAAACTTCTCTTTCAATTTTTACAATGGTCAAGTGTTTAGTTTGACCAACCCTAAATGTTGACTCCTAGGATTTCTATATTTATTTTTTGTTATTCAATTTTTCTTGTGTCCCTTTTGCTTTTGTCATTCATCAATTTGGTTTTAGAGTTTATTGTTCTACATCATTTTTTTTTTTTTTTTTTGATAAGTAATAGCTTCATTAAAAAAAGAATAGAAAATACAGAGGGAAAAAAAAAAAAAGCACATAGGCTGTGTGCTAGAAGCGGAAAAAAAACTAAGTAACAACGAAAGTACAAAAATCAAGGATATCAAGTAAACAAATAAAAGTAAAAACACCCGTAGCATTTGCCCAATCAAACAAAGTCTGAAAAAAGAGAAGCTTCAACTCATGAATCAATCTTTCATTCCCGTCAAAAGTACATATATTCCTTCCTCCAAATGACCCACATAAGACAATGAGGGATCATTCCCCAAAGCACCTTAGATCTGAGTCTGTTGAACTTTTTGACCAACATGCCAAAAGTACCACGACACTACGCAGCATGACCCAATGAACCCCAAATAGTGAACACACCATATTTCACAACTCTTGAGATACTGGACAGCGTAGGAGTAAATGGTCAGTAGTCTCCCCATTCCTCTACATCATAAGGTACCAATATATGCAATGGTGAAGACAAACTTAATCTTCAAAACCATCAAACCCACAACAGACCACTAAGAACACATCAAACCATCAAACCCACTACATAAAGTGTACTGCACCAACATATTTTGGTTATAATTTTGTTTAGATTTAATGCCCAAGGGCCCGGGCTCCATGCAGCAGATTAATGGTTGTGCCTCACCCCTTGGTAGGTGCAAGATGGGTTTGTCAATGTCACCCTTTTCCAGACAGGATTGTCCCCATTGCGTCAAAGTGAAGGATTCTTCTGTTTCTAGCCAACTTAACAAGTGTACACAAACTCTTTGTCCAACACAAATTTTAAGAGAGATTCTCCTCGAGGGCAGAGCCACAGATGATACATTATAACTACTTGTGCAGTTGATACATTTTTCTTTTCTTTTCTTTTCTTTTTTTTTTCTTTTTTTTTTTTTTGTTTTAGGAAAAAGCAATAAACAAAAGGAAGAATAGCCAAGGAGTCCTTCAAACAATACAATATGCCAAAGAAAAGAGGAATAGGTCATAAGGAGGATCATATTATGCCTTAAGTAATATTTTTTTATTAGTAAGTCATACATGCACCCGGCGTATCTTGAACCCACAGTCCCACCCTCCAGCTTACCTTTTTTCTAAATAATTTTATAGTTGGGGGTGGAGGGATTTGAACAATGGACACCTCACTTGGAAACACCAGGACCCATTTGAGCAACAAGACTCTTGGCCACCCTCCACCTTACTTGAACAATGGAAGGTGCCATTTGAACTAGAGCTCATATGCATAATGTTTCAAGTAGAATCGTCTCCTAATTGAACCCTTCCATTCAAAAAAGGATGTGTGCAACTCCAGTTGAAGATCAGTGCACCCACAGAAGAACCCAATACCAAGTTCTATACGTCCTTTAATTTGTGGATATAAAATTCCATTAGTCTCCACAAGCTACTAAAACTTAGAAGAATTCCAGAACACTCATACCATAATCTCTCTGCATTTTAAAGACTCCTGTCATACAAAATTCTTGTTCTTTACAAAACCAAAACAAAAGGCAATGATACTTGAAAATAGGTAGACACAGAGTTATGGCACAACCATAGCGTGGTTAGAGGAAAATATCCTCTTTGGAAGCCTAAGATTAAGGGAAAGTGAAAGAATAGGAACTTAGTGTAGTTAATTAGGTTCTTAGTATTTTATTTTATGTTTTATTTAGTTTGTATAGAGGTCTTCGGTTTTATTTTACACTCTTTGCTGGCTTTGGTTTACAGCCACCCCCAAACATACAAATATTTTGAAGGCACAGAATAGACTAACTGATTAGCTACGTAGCTCAGGATACTACAAGTATTCTATCAACAGTTTTAGCAATTTAGTTTTGAGTGAGTTGCTTTCTCCCTACTCTTCTACAAGTTTATGATTATCAAGATCTCCTCATGATAGACGGAATGATGATCTAGACTTTTTTTGGATAATGTAGGGAACCTTTCTAATGATGAGCCCTTTGGACTCGCCTCTAACCAATAAAACCTACAGGCAATTGACCCCACCTGCCAGAATCTGTTGCCAGTATCCAAAGGCATTCGCCCATTACATTCTAAAATAAAGCCCATAAGATTCCCAGAAGTATAAAATTGTAACCAGTAAAGAGTTTGTGAAACAAATTGAAAATGACCTTATGCAAGTTACAGAAGGCTATTAATCAATTTCATGTACACATGAAGCATTTGACCTTACTTGGCGATTCGTAGCAGTAACATGCTCAGCTGGAATCCGGATTTCAAGAGTAGGACCGTTCAAAGAGCTCTCTCCATTTTTTTCAGCCTGTGATGCTTTGTACTCCTTCCACAACTTTATCAGTTCTTGCATGCATTCGCCAACTTTATAAACAACAGAAGATACTTCAGCTTTACCTGAAACACTCCCAGATTTTAGAATATAATAGACATGCAAAGGAATCCTATCTAATACCTACATTGGTCAAAAACAACCAACTTCTAATATATACAATAATGGCTCATAATGTGTTATGACAAATGAAAAAAAAAAAAAAAAAAAACCCTTCAAATATGTATCAGCAGAGGAATCTTGTCTTCTAAGGCTTGATCCTGCTGGTGCTTCACTAATGATACAACTTACTAACCAGTGATAAGTTGTGTGAGAAAAAAAGAAAATTTAAAGAAAAAAAGGCAAGATCATTGATGAGTAGTAGGTCTGTTATGAGAGCAATCAAAGATGAAATTCTACTGTATTTGAAAGAAATATGGAGGCTACCAGTGAGACAAGGATCACCACCAACAGAAAGAAGTTAAGGAATTCATTAACTACATCAAATTATAACAGTGAACCTGAAGCTACAAAAGAGAGGAGCATGGGAGTGTCCTGTATGTTTGTGTCTGTGTTTAATTTAAGAGAATTTTCTAAATGGCACCAGTATTCAAAGGTCTCGACTGTTCAGAACTTTTTTTATTTTTTTATATAAGTAATGAAAAATATATTTTAAAAGAAAACATACCAAGCACACTGGGGTGTACTCAGGGAAAAGTGCAATTAATTCAAATTACAATGCTCAAATATATCTAAAAGAGTAATACATTGAGGGCAATGAAAAGCAATACTCCAATCTAACAAAGTACAAAAGAAAAGGCTTTAATTCAAATATAGTCCGCTCACGTCCCTCAAAACTTCTAGAATTCCGTTCTAGCCAAAGACACCACATAATGCAATGTGGCACAGCCTTCCAAAAAGCTATGTTTATATGTCCGCAAAAAGAACCCTTCCAAGCTGCGAACATATCAATAACTCTCTTCAGCATAATCCACTGAGGTCCAAATAAAAAAAACGCCATTGTCCACAGCTCAAAAGCTATAGGGCATTGAAGAAGAAAATGATATACAGACTCCCCACAATTTTTGCACATGCAGCACCAATCCAAGATAATATTACATCTCTTTAGGAGATTGTCAGTAGATAAGATCTTCCCTAGTAGAGCAGCAGTCCAAGAAAGAAGGTAACATCCATTTATTATGCCCAAAAAAACAAATTTTCCATTGTGTCTGTCCCCCATTTGTTCATGTCTGCCTTATCCACGAAATGTGGGCAGAATTTCAAAAATTATTTCTCCCTTGTGGAAGACATTTTTAGTAAAATTTTCATAGACTTAGTGAGTTTTGAACCCATGACCTCACTCTTCAATATTCTTATGAGAGAAGTAAGTGCCGTTTGAACTAGAGCTTATTGGTCTCCCTTGCAGAAGACTGAAGACTATAAATAGGAATTTGTTCTTCTTTAGTTTGAGTGGCTTCAAACATCTTCTCCAAAGTACATTCTCTCATTGCTTAATATTTCCAAATTCTAGAAAAGATATTTACATATCCTAGTTCTAAAAATGGTTTAATTCAGCTAGTAAGGAAAGAAAAGGTATAATTTAAATATTGGAAGAATTATGTATGCTTAGAAAAAAAGAAATTTGGGCCATGTTTGGTTTAGAGAGTATTCAATTTTCATATCTCAACACTCAAACTCATTACCCAATTCTCATATTTCTAACTCAAAATATTACCATACTCTACTTGCAGTCTGCTTGGATGGAAATTCTCAGTAGCATTTCAATTCAAAAACTCAACTTTTAAGTAAAGTTGTGGGACCTACGAAAATTATTGCTCAGCAAAATGCACAGAACGGCTACTGTGAGTACCCACGTAGTCTCTCTCTCTCTCTCTCCACTTCAGAACCCATTCACATCTTCATCTCTTTAAACTAAACCTAACATAAATTTGGCTTTCCTCTATCTCTCCATTTTCTCAAAGCTGTTGTATGGCTACATGGATGAAGTTTCTTTATATGATAATGGGTTTTATAAAAAACAGACCTAACAGAAATTCAACAACAAAAAGGTGAAAAGAAAAGTTAGAAATTATAGAGAGAATCAGATCAGGCTTTAGGTAGTTAGATATTTAGAAATTATAGAAATTTCCAAGAAATTTTCGCCCGATCCACTACGGAAGTGCTTACACAGTTGGGTTTACCGTGAGATGCGAGACCCACTGCAAACTTCACAACACACACAGACATGGAAGAGGAGAGACCGAAACTTCAGAGTTTGCAAGAGACCCAGATCGGTTCTTCAGTTATCAGAGTTGTTCTTCACTTCTAAGGATGCAAGAAGGAAAGACATTTCTTCAATTTTTGGGAAGGGATGAAGCTCCAAACTAAAAGAAATGAGTTAAGGAAAGTGAAGGAAAAACACAAGTCTGGTGTGTGCATAGAGATTGAGCTGTTGGAGTGCATGTGGAACACTTTGATGTTGGCAATACATACATGTAGGACCCAAGTAAATGAACCAAAATTGCGAAATTGCCATCATAACTCAGTTTTGAGAATCCAGAAACACCAAAAACTTGTTCTCATTTTCCATAACTCTAACTCAATTTTTTGAGTGAGTTATGGAATTGAGAATGGAAATCAAACCAAACAGCTGCAACTGGTGTGGGTCTCACGAAAAGTGAGTGATGAGTTATGAAAATTGAGTGATGAGTGATGAAAACAGGGCAAACCAAACAGGGCCTTACTTTTTGGCTGAACTTTCAGGTTTCAATAACAATGAATTTGATAAGATTTTTCCTCTATCACTCCACAAACCACCTCCCAAGACCCCCTCCCCAAACAAAAACTGAAGGCAACAACATAGTTGATAACTCAGGATAAGCTTTACTGGAGCCGAATTTTTAGGTTTACTGGATAGCATCTACCAAAGTGTCAACAGCTGCAATTAGAACTCAGATAGTGCTGTGCATGCACACCCATTCACAAGGATGTGCATTCCCTAGCTTTGCAATATCATCACTAGGACAATTGTAATAATAGTAAATTATATTAAAAAGATAACAGATTTGTATCAAACAATAGATATCAAGACTAGCACACAGAAGAAAAGCTGGCTTAGTATCATATGTATCCTAATTCTCAGATAAAATTAAATGCTAAAGCCCAAAGTAAAAACTAAAAGTACAGATACTAATGCAAATAAAATTATCACAACATGCAAGGTAATATTCGAGCTGCACAAATTAGAGTAACTTCTGTAGAAATTTGAATTCATTCACCAGCACACAAATTCTGTTACTAGAGTGAGTGAAAAGAAGTTCCATTCGATAAGACAGAACAAAGCAGCTTACCTTGAGACCTGAAAAACATAACAAGGCAAACAAAATCAAAATGTGTTTAACCACCATGGGGAAAAAAAACAATATTAAGATTTCCATTAAACAATAATAAGTATCCATCAAAGAGAGTATACATGTAACATCATCTGCAAATAAATTAGGAAAATGAAGAGAAGCATTGTATTCACATCATTGATTTATATGGTTGAAGGGTTGACTTGACAAACAAGGTTTATTAACAAATTTAGATGCAGTATTAATGTAATATTCACATGATTTATAAAATACATAATGCCCACTTTTCTGACGTTAAAATGTTGATTGACAAATGTGGTTTATTAACAATTTAGGTCCAATATTACAGTTTGTGTATGCATGAATGGATATGTAGAGCTCATTTTCACATACAATTTTTAGGAATACAAAAGAAATTCTTTTAAGATAAATAAGCTTGCAAGTAAGACAGCAACCAAAAAAAATAGCATGACACACCCTTCATTGTCTGGACCACGAGACCTAAAGCGGTGCTCACGGTTTGCCACTTGAGGGCTGCCTCTTGACCGCTGCATCCTCTTACGTTGTTGAACTCCATAATTATAGACTTCCCTTTCCCTTTCAGTTGCCCCTTCCCCTTCTGCACATCCATCATCCGATTCTTTATCATCACACCTACGCTTTTCAGTTCTATCTCCTTCAATATCATTGCTTTCTTTCATCCTCTCTCTTGCTTCCCTATCAAAATTTTTCCAGCTATCAAAATCTTTCTGCTTCTTCTGGTCTGATGCCGGATTTTCCTGCTCAGGCATTCTTAAAGATCCATCCCCTAATTCCTTCTCATTCTGAGAACTCTCCTTGTCTACTCCATTCCATGAGTCTCTCCTGGTATGATCCTTCTCTCTCTCCCTTAGCCTTTCCCTGTCTTTTGAAAAATCCTTCCTCTCCCACCTCTCTGCATCCCTTTCCTCCTTTGTTGATTCTTTGTACTCACTGCTGCTATTAGCAACTTGCATACCACCCCTACGATCACTTCTATCCTTATCTCTTTCTCCCCAATCCCTATGCTTCACATCTTTCCTCTTTCTATCCTTATCTTTCAATTTCTCTTCACCCTTTGAATCAACTTTGTTTTCCCCAACAGCCTCATGAGCTTCCACATAATCCCTCTCTTCAGTTGCTGATCCTTCCTTTCCAGCCTCAATGGTGCCTTCTGAATTACCACGTGAACCAGTCCAAAAATTTAAATTAACTCCACTTGGGGCATCAGGATATCTTTTTCCCCTGTGGTGTTCTTTTGATTCTTTCCTATTCAAGTGACTATTTGCTGCAGCATAACCATCCTTCTCCATCTTTGCATCACCTTTAGGATCATTATAACTTTCCCTATCATATCTTGTTTCCTTATTATCATCCCCTCTACTTTCAAATCTTACATCCTTTTCACTCTTTGCAATCACAGTGTCCCTCATCACCCAATCGGTCTTTAAATCTCGGTTCTCAAACTGTACATCTCTACTATCCCTGGAATCCCCCAACTCCAACCTGTTTTCAGGATGATCTATATGTGAATCATTCAAAGGAGCTTGCATCCAATACATCGAACGATGAGGAGATCTTCTATCCGCATCACGAGGTTCAGTCCGGGGAATCTTAGGCATCCGAGCATCTTGACCCATCTCATATGGGGAATGGTACTCACCTGAAACTGTAGATGACAACTTAGGGTATCCGCCCGAATCCTCATGTGGGTATTTCGAGGATGAGGAATGACCACTCTCTTCATGAGTTCTTTTAGGAACTCCACTCATAATGAATATCCAGTATAATTACACAAATCAATCTTTTATCCAACACAACAGCCAAAACTAAATCAGCTTGTCTTACTTCTCAAGTATTCGGAGCATTTGATAATTACCACCTACAAGCAAAAAAAGAAGAAAAGAAAAAGGGTCTAATAAGGACAAAACAACTTCACATTACAGTAAAAATCATTCACAATTAAACAAAAAAAGCATGAATTATAAACTCTTAAAAGTTTTAATTTTTAGCTTCCGTTGTGACCAATCGACCTAAAACATTATACCACCGTACTTTTTTTTCTCAGCAACCAAACAGAGGAATAACGAATTCTCTTCAAGGATACCACTTTCTCTCTCACAAAGAAAATTATTATAAAATAAAAAAAAAAACTCTTTACACTGGAAAACAATACAATTGCCTAATAGGATCCCTTTACTAAGGTAGGGAAGCAGATACTTTTCATTCCAACTTCCGAGCTATTTTCTCGGCTGCCAAAAAGAGCATTAAACCAATTGAAATAGTAAGAAGAAAAATAAAAGGGACATTATTAAAAGAAAATTTTAACCTTTTACTCTCAGATCTTCAAGAAGCTCATATATAAACACACACACACAAATAGAGAATGAATGAAACGGTATCGTTTTAAGGCGCTTAGAGCAGAAGGAAACCCTAGAAAAAATGAATTGAAGAAGAAAGAGTGTGGGTAAAAGAGAGAGAGAGATTAGTGACCTTGTTTCTCGATCATCGGTCTCTGTGACTCTTTCTTTTCTCTGTCTTTGCGTGTTGTGTTTGTGAGTGCGAGCGCAGGACACAACATTCTTATCTGACCTTTTAATCCGACGCCGTTTCGGTTACAATGAGAGGGCTGGATTCGGGTATAATTGAACCGTGCTTGGTGGGCAGACCATGACCAGAAAAAGGGTCCGGTTCCCAGTTTTTACTGGACCAGTTTAGGGTCTGGTTTGAACCAGCTGATCCAATCCAATTTTTAAAACCAAGGGCCAAACTCTTTGCTTCTATTTAACTAATCTTCTATCTATATATATATATATATATATATATATATATAGGATAAAACTTAAGTATAGTGCTTTAGACACTGTTTGTTAAATTCTCTTTTTAAGATTCAGTCATGTGACAATTTAACTAAACATATATTTCCATTCCATGAGAAAAAAACTACAAAGCAAAATATAAAAAGGGAATGTAAGGAACAGCACCTAAGTATTGTACCTAAATCATGCTCATATATATATGAGCATGTATTAGAGCCATTCAGAAAAATAATTTTGAAAAATGAAAGTGAAAGTGGGCATTGATAGATGTAAGGTCACAGTTTACACTCAAACCCAAAAGTAAGATTGGGATAAACCCAAAAAGTCCAATACAATGAATTTGTAGAGAGTGGGCTTAAAATCTAGGTTCTAGTGATTTTTAATAACAAAGATGATGAGTTAGAGTGCAACATCATACACTTGAAATAGTTTATACACCAGAAATTGCCCTCGGACTCAAGCCGAGGAGACTGGATTTTATATTTCACTTTCTTAAAAACAGATTACAGTTATTGATCTTAATGTGTACAGTGTTTTCTCTCTTCTCCCTCTGATCCATTTTTCTTAATGTCCCCTCCTCCTTTTATATCATACTTCCTCTTCCCTCCATCCTCCATGTATGGATAAGATTACTAGTTTAAATACTTGTCCCATCTATTAGAAAAACTAGTTTTATATCTCATACAAAACACACAGCAAAAGTAATAAGCATGGATCTATTTCATTCATGATTGATAATATGCACTATGCAAATTTCAGAATTTAAGAACAAGATAGCGTACCTTGGTGTGGAGAAATTTAAAATAAAGATTAGAAGAACTTGGGAACACTTTTAATCTTCACTTCAATTCCACTTTACATCCGAGAAGTGTGGTCTCTCAATCAGTTTACAAGGGAGAATGATAGAGTGTTTTACTCTCACATACACACCATTTCACAATGATATCTCTATCTTATTCTTTTTTTTTTCTTTCTCTAATAAAAAATTTTTGTATGTTTCTCCTTTTATAACTAACTGATTATTTAATTGGGTTGACCTATTGAGTCTTTCCAATTGAGCTTTAGTGTATGGCTTGGAGTGGGACCAAAAGGGACCAATAAGACACTAACTCCAATGGGTCTTGGGCTTTTCCGTCAACTCTTGACAAGTCTAAAGTTACCATTAATTATATTTAATACCACTATATAATATAATTGCACTCTAGGCCTTATTAATAAATTATATCCCAAGACTTTATTATATATGCAACCCCTTCATAAAAATATTCGTAGTACCTGGTTTGTAAATTACTACATCTTATCCTTGAATACCCGGTTTAATCCTTTAAAGTTATTCATCATATATTTATGAAATTTAATTTCATAAATATATACTTTAGTAACTCGTTACTAAAGTAGTTAGACCTAACACTCTGAATAATCAAACCCATTAAATTTATTTCAAGGGAATATTTTATATCTTCGTTAAGAGATTATGAATTTCATCTTGAGAATATATGTTCCATCAACACTAAATGTGACTGCCCAACATACTGAGGTTTTGACTGTTACTTTAGATCTCACTCCTAATATATCAAAATAACCTACACTTCATGATCAAGTCCATTATTCTCTCAAGATTAAGAGTTCATGCAAATAGAAGCCATGGATTTATTATTCATTTGACAGTCGTTAGGAGAATAATAAATCTCATAGTGGTCTAGTTCAATATATCTTAACCCTTAAAACATATTGACATATCAATTAGAAGTCTCCACTTCCATGACCAAGACAAATCATCTTAGTTGATATGTTATAGTCTTCACAGATGAAATGCTCAATTTTATCACCGACTACGAACTATGAATTCTAAGTTTACAAAGAACTTGTGACTTATATCTTCTGTAACTAATCACATACAATGCATCTCATGAACTATATGATAATGTTCTAATATTCATATTACCATTATTTTAGACAATAATAAAACAACTTTATTAAACATAACATTAAGTCATACATAGTATCATACAATAGGATTTAAGGGCACACATCCTAACACCATCTGCCCATCCTTGAAGATTTTGGAGGTAGCTGTAAGGCTGAACTCTGATACTCAGGTATCACTTCTCCATTAATGCGGCCAGAGAGGTAACTGCAGAGCATTCAATACGGTAGTAACAACTTTACCTTAAATATTTCATAGCTCTTCTTCTTATCTCGTGCATCCATCATGCCTACCCTTACTTATAGGATCTCCTAGAATATCACCTTTGAACATCGGACAACCCTTTCCTACCTCGGCTATACCTAGCCGAGGACATACTTTTCCTTAGACCACCTTCTTGGACAATCCTGATCAGACCTCGCCTCTTTATTCATTAGCACAGCCTCTTGGGCTGATATTCCTACATCCTCGGACCATTCAGTGTCCTCGGATCAGGCCTCTAGCCCAACACATACTCCGAGGCCCATTGACCCCATAATAGCCCCTCGAGATTCTTATTTCTGTCATCTTGGGTGGAAAAGAGGATCTCGACATTTGCCACCGTTAATTTTTATTCACCACACATTTTCCCTAACAATGATGGTGTCCCTTGAACTGCCCATTGCACGTTACTGACGCTTCGGCATGCGGAGCATTCCCTTATTAAATTCTAACAGCTTTTTGTCCCCCACGTTCGACGATGCGATGCACATCCAACGACTAAGGATTGTATAGGAACATAGGCAGGAGTTTTCCCGCTTTAGAATTCTCGCTGATATAAATACCATCAATTTAAACCAAATTTCTCACTTCAACACTTATACAACGAACCTGCTAACTCTCTCAACCTACACGTGCTCTCATGATTTCCAAGAACTTGTCCGAGGGAGCTTTTCTTCTTAGTATAAGTCTTTTTAAACCCCTTCATTCGTTCCCTTTTGTACATTTTTCTCTTTTCTGTATCTCTTTTTCCTCGACTTACCTATCCCTTTCTCTATTCATCAATCCCTTTAACCCTCTCCTAAAAAGGGGTAGATTTGTCTCCGTAGTAGATTCTGATGAAAAAAATAGAACAATTTAAGACTTTGTATAGGATTCCACCGAGGGTTTCTGTTAAATACTGTAAGGAAAGGGAATGACACGAGAAAATGCGAGCGGGAGAGGTAGTAATCCCAATGATTGCTTTCATAGAGGGGGGGATGAAAATCCCGATGGGGACAGTCACTAGGGATTACCTTAGAGCTTTTAGATTAGCTCTTACCCAATGCGCCCTAAATATGTTTAGGATTTTAGGCTCTATAAATGCGCTCAATGAAAAGATGGGTTTAGGACTTACCCATCATGATGTTAACTGGATTTACAATCTTCACCACCTATAGGAGCAGGGGTATTATTTAAAATCTAGGTACTCCGAGGTTAGATTAATCCAATGCCTCCCTGAATCCAACAAGGGTATGAAAAAAGACTTCCTAATCATATCAAGGGATTGACACGATGTCATCCCCTATCTGACAAGGGAAGGGGAACCAGGTGAGGCTCTAGGTTGAGATGAACTACTCACAATCGTCATTCTTCTTCTTTTCTAATTTGAGTTTATGTAAAAACATTTGCTTGATTTAATTTAGTTTTTCTTGACAATTTTGCAGACCTACACACAGCTATCCGCCACTTCGGCCTTGTTAACCATGAAAAATTGGACGAAATATTAAAGGTTGAAGTGTTTGTGCACACAAATAACCAACTCTGAGCAGCACATTTGATCCTCGACTACAATCCCATATTCAAAGCTTTCTAGACGCCGAAGTGCGTGACCAGAGCAAAAGACCCATGCTTACATTGGATAAGTGTTGCTGTTGAGGGTTTTCTCCTCTCCGAGGGCGTTCCTATTCCTCAAGGCACCATTGTCACACAATCCATACCTGACGGTATCCTTCTACTTCCTCTTCCATCCCAACACACTGCCAATGAGGCGACCTCTTCTCAACCTATCATAAAAGAAGAGGAAGAAGTTGTTGAAGTTTCAAATTCTGAGGACGAATTTGAAGTTTTCAACCGACCCACTTCTTTGGAAAACCCAATTGGTGGTTTCGGCACCTTATCTTCAGGTCCAACAAGTCATCCACAAGGAGAAACTAACAGCCCTGACACCATGGGAATTCAACACAAATCCAGGCAGAACCTTAGAGACCTAATGGAGTCTCAGGTGGGGAATTAAGAGCCTGAAAAGGCTACTCAGATTAAACATCCCTAGACCAAGGACAAAGGGCCCAAGAAGTCTTCTCAGCCTAAACTCCCTCCTCCCCCACCTATCCAATCCCAACGCGTTAACCTGGTTGATCATAAGAGAAAGAGGGATCAGCATAAGAGGAAAAACGTGATTGAAGGAGGGAAAAACTAATGGAAAATAACATGTTTATATCGCATACAAAACATATGCAGTGGAAAAATAACAGTTCTACTTCATTCATAAAAGTTAACATGTACTATATAAGTTTCAGAATTTGAGAACAAGAGAGTGTACCTTGGAGTGGTGAATTTCAAAACCGAAGATCAGAAGCACTTGAGAACACTTTCAATCTTCATTCCAATTCCACTAACGCCCAAGATGTGTGGTCTCTCAATCAGTTTTCAAATGGAAAATGTTAAAGTGTCTAACACTCACATACACCACTTTACAATAGTGTTCTTACAATTCTCTACCGAAAATTCTATATGTTTCTTCCTTTGTATCTAACTGATTGTCTAATTGGGCTGACCTTTTGGATCTTTCTAATTGGGCTTAAGTGTGTGGCTTGGAGTGGGACCAAAAAAGACTAATAAGACTCTAGCTCCAATGGGCCTTGGGATTTTCTGTCAACTCTTGATAAGTTCAAAGTTACCATTAACTATATTTAATATCACTATATAGATATAGTTGCACTCTAGGCTTTATTTATAAATTATATGCCAAAACTTTATTGTATATGCAACTCCTTCATAAAATATTTGTAATAACACAAAGTCATGAATGTAGACTATCACTTTGTAAATTACTACATCTTATCCTTGAGTACCCGATTTAATCCTTTAAGTTATTCATCATATATTTATGAAATCCAATTCTATAAACATACTTTAGTAACTCCTTACTAAAGTGGTTAGGCCTAACTCTCTGAATAACAAACTCATTAAACTTATCTCAAGGGAATATTTTGTATTTCCGTTAAAAGACTATGAATTCTATCTTGAGAATGTATGTTCCATCAACACTAAATGTGGTTGTCTAACATACTGAGGTTTTGATCGTTACTCTAGATCTCACTATTGATATATCAAAGCAACCTACACCTCATGATCAAGTCCATTATTCTCTTAAGATTAAGAGTTTATGCAAATAGAAGTCATGAGTTTATTATTCATTTTACAGTTGTTAGAAGAATAATAAATCTCACAGTGGTCCAGTTCAATATGTATTAACTCTTAAAATATATTAACATACCAACTAGAAATCCCTATTTTTATGATCAAGACAAATCATCTTAGTTGATATGTTATAATCTTCGTAGATGAAATGCTCAATTTCATCACCGACTACGAACTAAAATTCTGAATTTACAAAAAACTTGTGATTTATATCTTCTGTGACTAAATCACATACAATGCATCTCATGGACTATATGAAAATGTCCCAATATTCATATTACCATTATTTTAGATAATAATAAAATAATTTTATTAAACACAACATTAAGTCATACATAATAACATACATAGCATCATACAATAGGATTTAATGGCACATATCCCAACAAAAACCTCATTCCCAAAGACGTGGAGCACGAAAAAGGAGTTAAACAGGCTCGCACAACACAGACGAAGCTAGGAAAAAGGACCGAGATCCAGGCGCCTGTGTTTACCTCAATTTGGGCTTCACCAATGACCATGGACGATCATGCAGTTACCGCCAATGCCTCCATCAGGAGTTCTGATGCAGGAACAACTACCTGTGTGGCAGACACATTAGAACAAGCTCTTTTGTTGCTTGAGGACATGATTGACCTGAGGCAGATGAGGAAGCAAGATGTCTTCATGACATTAAAAAAGGAGCTCACTATGGTAAAAATCCCATTTAACTGTTACTCATTTCATTTTCTTTTGTACTTAGGTTTTTTACTTTGACCATATCCTTTGCTCCACTCTGTTACTGTGAATAGGCTGTCCAATCTGCTCATAGAGTTAAAGAGATTGTTATCAGCTCTCACAAAGCACTTAAAGATGAAGAAACCAGGCGCAACAATGCCCAGAAGGCCTTTGAAGTAGCAAAAAAGAAGCTTCAGGAGGTCACAGCTTAGCTGATCAAGGCAGAGAACGATAAAAAGAGCACCGAGGCAGCTTTGAAAGGAGCTAAGAGGCAGGCCGAAACCCAAAGGCTCCAGCTTCGCCAAGCCAATGAGGATTATGTTATGGCGAAGAAGCTAATAGAGGACCGTCAAAAGAGTCTTAGGAAATTTGAGAAGGCAAAGGACGAGGCCAACACAGCTAAGAAGAAGCTAAAAAAGCTAAAGAAGAAGCTAAGAAAGCAAGGGACGAAGCTGAGCAAGATGGATACGAGGTTGGGGTGGCTGAGACCGAGAAAAACCTAAACTATAAGTCTCCGAGGTATGTAGATATTACTGCCTCCAAGTGTGGAATGAAGCACTTACCTAGGCTGGGGTTAATGCTTCTTCTGCCCTTTGGAAGACAGACAATGTCTACTACTCCCCAGCCATCCGAGCCTCTGCTCCATCCGTTACCAAGGCTGATGCTACCACCTAGGGAACAAACGCTAAAAAGGACAGCTCAGCTGAGGCCATTCCCTCCACTAGACGTGGGTCTGAGGAGGTTAGGTAGTCTGAGGCCACCAAGCAACCTACTGAAACAGCAGAAGGGGCGACCCATGATGCGACTCAGCCTCCTAATGCCCCTAAGGAGTCTACCAAGGAATAGGGAGCTACTGAGACAATGGGACTTGTCCTGGTGACCCTTCCTATCATCATCAAGGAGGATCCAAAAGGCAAAGGGCTTACTTCTGACTCCACGGCTCCTATCCAACCTCCAAAGAATCCCAAAGGCAATTTGACAATAAAGCTGAAACCGTGATGATCCTTGTCCATTCTTCCTTTCAACTTTATTTTTCCTTTTACTTAATGTAACTTGATAGTTTGTAGGCAAATTATCTTTTCGAAAGACTTTAAATTAAAGAAAATACCAATGGTTTCTCTTATGTGTTTGACACTGACATTTTTTCTTTGTATCATCTTTACTTTACTTAAGGCCTAATTAATAAGACAATGGCATATGCCTAGATTTATCATCTGCATAAATGATAACTCTTTTCTAATGAATTTAGAGTTAGTCAACCAAATCTAGCAAAACAATCTTGTAACTAAAAAGTCTACATGTCACAACAGAACAATAATCCTATCATTTCCAAAATAACTTAATGATTCTAAGGAAGTAATCAGACACGAACCAGACAACATATATGTTTAATAAACCTACAAATGCTTTAAGTGATGCTTATGAACTCCTATCTGTTCATCACTATTTTGGGAGTCCTCAAGACACAATTAGTATGGCAAAATATTGCTAAAATCAACTTTAGATATTAGCTTAGTTAAAAAATGGATGGTCAAAGGAACCAGAGGGTTCTTCTTCGCACCTAGAAAAGAATAATTTGTAGTGTTAATTTTATCCTAAATAAATGGTCCGAGGACAAGACATAACTAAGGTTATGGTCAACACTTAATAAAACATATCAATTTATACAAAGTGTGTGGTCTGAGGAGCCAGGCATGACTAAGTTTCAGTTTGATACTTAGAAAAATAAACTGAAGTGTTAATTTTCTCAAAGTAGATGGTCCGAGAACCAGACATAACTAAGGTTCTGTTCAACACTTAATAAAAAATATCAATTTATACAAGGTATGTGGTCTGAGGAGCCAAGCATGACCAAATTTCAGTTTGATACTTAGAAAAATAAACTGAAGTGTTAATTTTTCCAAAGTAGATGGTCCGAGAACCAGACATAACTAAGGTTCTATTCAACACTTAATAAAAAATATCAATTTATACAAGGTATGTGATCTGAGAAGCCAAACATGACCAAGTTTCAGTTTGATACTTAGAAAAATAAACTGAAGTGTTAATTTTTCCAAAGTAGATGGTCCGAGGACCAGACATAACTAAGGTTCTGTTCAACACTTATAAAAAATATCAATTTATACAAGGTATGTGGTCCAAGGAGCCAAGCATGACCAAATTTCAGTTTGATACTTAGAAAAATAAACTGAAGTGTTAATTTTTCCAAAGTAGATGGTCTTAGGACCAGACATAACTAAGGTTCTATTCAACACTTAATAAAATATCAATTATACAAGGTATGTGGTCCAAGGAGCCAGACATGACCAAATTTCAGTTTGATACTTAGAAAAATAAACTGAAGTGTTAATTTCCCCAAAGTAAATGGTCCGAGGACCAGACATAACTAAGGTTCTGTTCAACACTTAATAAAAAATATCAACTTATACCAGGTATGTGGTCCAAGGAGCCAGACATGACCAAATTTCAGTTTGATACTTAGAAAAATAAACTGAAGTGTTAATTTTTCCAAAGTAGATGGTCCAAGGACCAGACATAACTAAGGTTCTGTTCAACACTTAATAAAAAATATCAACTTATACCAGGTATGTGGTCTAAGGAGCTAGACATGACCAAGTTTTAGTTTGATACGTAGAAAAATGATGATCAATAGAACACACAATGTCGTTAGTAATAGCATGGTAGTAGTGCATTTCATTAATAATAATACCTTCGTAAGTTATTGAGATTCCATGGACTTGGTACAGCTTTTTCATCTAAGTCTTCAAGATAATATGCCCCTATCCTAGCCACCGAGGTCATGCGATATGGTCATTCCCAATTGAGTCCCAAATTTCCCCATGCTTGGTTCTTCGTAGTGCCCAAAACCTTCCTCAATATCAAATTTTCAGGTGCAAGTGGCTTTACCTTTACATGGGAATCATACCCTTGGCTTGTGTTGATAATAAGCTAGCTGAACCATGGCGTTTTCTCGTCGCTCTTCAACTAAGTCTAAGTTTTTTTTTCCAATAAACCATCATTATTACTTGGAATGAAAGAGCTTGTCCTCAACGTTGGAAACCCAGTTTCTAGAGGGATTACAGCCTCGGCTCCGTAAATCATAGAGAATGGTATCTCTCAAGTGGACCTCCGAGGTGTAATTCGGTACATCCATAAAACATGTGATAGTTCTTCCACCCACCTTCCTTTCACATCATCCAATCTTTTCTTGAGCCCATTAACTATAACTTTGTTGACAACTTCGGCCTGCCCATTCCCTTGCGGATAAGTCGGGGTGGAATATCTGTTCGTGATACCTAGATCACAACAATATCTCCTAAAGGCCTTGCTATCAAATTGCAGACCATTATCTGAAATAAGAGTGTGAGGAATTCCAAACCTGGTGATAATGTTTTTCCAAATAAATCTTTTCGCATCCATATCCTTGATATTTGACAATGGTTCAGCTTCAACCCATTTAGTAAAAAAATCTGTGCCAATGAGCAACCATCTCCTATTTTTCGCTGTCTTCAGGAAAGACCCTACATTATCTAAGCCCCACTATGCAAAAGGCCAAGGGTAGGATCGCCCCTAGTTGATGGATATTGCGAGTAAACCTCTGACACTGGTCACATTTCCTCGTGTAATCTTGTGCTTCTCTCTGCATATTTGGCCACAATAATCTTGTGTAAGAGCTTTATGAGATAAAGACCTTCTTCCTATATAATTTTGTGAGAGTCAGTTTTTGGACAGTATCCAGGCCCAAGCTTAAACAAGGACCCTAGACCCTTTAGTTGTAGTTGAAAGGACCGAGCTTAGTTTACCGCAGCTAAATGAGCTGTTTACAGACCAAGTGGTACGCAGGGCAAGACTCCTGCAATATGTATATACTAGCAAGAAGAATATATGTATTGATCGACAAGAAAACAACAAAGGGAGACAAAATATAATAAAGAAAACACAAAAAATAATTGTTCAGGATCCTCAAATCAATAAAAAATATTTCATTAGTTTTCTTAATTATGGATTACAATGAGCTCACTAATACTTAATACAAGGTTCACATAAGCTCAAAAATTATAGACTTAGAAGACTGTCTAAGCCTTTAAGACTTGTAAAGTTTGAATCCTTTTAAATCCAAGTATGTACTGTAGTGGCTGTTTCTGTGATACCGGGAGGTATTCCCTTGTTTTTTTTGAATTTTATAGAGTTTTTTTTTAATGATTCTATCTGATTTCCTTCTTCCTGACTACCCTTAACGTTGGCTGCTTCTCCCTTTTATAGTGTCATGTTAGGGTTCCGGGGTACCATTGATTCTTCCCCCTTGGCTCCCTGGGTATTAGAGCCCCCTGTTTGTCTCAGCCCTTCTGACAACTGATCATTTCCTTATTTTCCATAGTTCTCTTCTTTTAGTGTTTTTTCTTCAAAAGTGTCTTGCTGACCTTCTGTTCTGAGGTGCCTTTGGGGGAGCTGAACCTTTAACTTTGCTATCTCTCAAAGCCTTTTTTCTCTGTCTTCTCTTTTTGGGCTTACCCCCTTTTAGCTGCCCCTCCCCTTTTGTCATTTTTCCCAGTAACTGAAGTCTTCTTCTACCAAATCAAAGGTTTCCCCATCCATTTCCTTTCATGGATCTCTTTTTCTGGGTTCCCCGAGGCATCGGCTTTTTACTCCTGAGTCGTTGCTCTCCAAGTCCTCGAGCTTTGTGCTGCATCGCTGGGTGCTTCGAGAAGGACCCATCTGCTTCGAGTTCTTGGTGCCTTTTGATCCCTCTTTGAGCTGTCTTAATCCTTCTTTAGCCGTGCTGCACACCCAGAGGTCCCAGGCAGCCTTCGATGTCTTTGCCCAGCTCTTTTTTCTCTAGTCTTTCTTTGGTTTTTTTCTGACCCTGGCAGGCTGACTTCTTTTCCTTTCTCCCTTTGTTTTATGGACTCTAAGCCTTGCCTCTTCACAGATCCAAGGCCTCAGGCCACCCTTCTTTCTTTTGTAAGCCCAATTTTCTTTCCTCAATTCTTTTGCTCTCCATGGGTTGCCCAATATGCCATTTGTTTGGGCCTTTTATCACGATTTTTTAGACCTCAACAGACTTCCACAAATTCCCACATGCAACTCTTCCTGAAGTAGTTTCGTTGATTCAGGATGTACACATAATAGATACGGCCTAGAAAAAGAGCGTTTATATAACTTTTGATCCTCGGATAGCCAGAACCGAGGTGCTTTTCTGCGTACTTTATCTACCTCAGACTTCTCCTCGGGCAAAATATCATCCTTAAGGAATAATACTATAGGATCCATCCAGCTAGGTCTGACCCTGATTTGATGAATTCGGATGGTGTCACCGTTCGTCCCAGTAGGTTTACACAGATCTTCAATGAGGATAACCCGAGGAAGGCCTTGAGCCGAGGACGTTGCGAGGGTGGCTAGGGAGTCTGCATGGGTTTTTTTGCTCTTGGGAATCTGTACCAAAGCAAAAGATTCAAATTTTGACTGTAAATATCTCACCTGAGTCAGATACTTTTGCATTCTCAGATCTCTGGCCTCTAATTCCCCTTCCACTTGGCTTACCACCAACTGAGAATCTGAGAACATCTACACTGTTTTTCCTCCCATCTTCTGAACCATAATCATTCCTACTAGTAAAACTTTGTTGAGGTCTAAAAAAATCACAACACTAAGGCCCAAAGAAATAGCACAATGGGCCAATCCCATGGAAAGTAATGAAAAAAAGAGAGATGGTAAAACCGAAGAATTGAAGCAGGCATTAGGGCCTGTGAAACAAAGGAAAGAAAGAAAAGGCCTAGCTTGCCAAGATGAAGAGGATCGAAGAAAGTCCAGTGGAAAAAACAGGGCTGGGATCCCTAGAGACTGATAAGAGCTTGGGATCCTTGGGACACCCAACACCGCCAGAATAAGATGGGACAGCTTAAAAGGGGCACCAAGAAACACAAAGAACGAAGGACAGAAACGTCCTTCTAAGCACTTGGTGATGCAGCGAAGAACCAGAAGGCTTGGAGAACAACAACTCTGGAAACAAAAGACTGGTACCTCTAGGAACCTAGGAAGAAGAACTATAAGGGGAAGTAGCTAAAAAAACCTTCGACTTGGCAGGGATAGATTTGACTCACTCAGGAAAATAACAAAAAAGGAGGACAGCCAAAAGCTGAATCTAAAAGGTGAGAAACCTTGAAAGAAGAGAGGAGGAAGGTCAACTCTCCGAGGATGCCACGGAATGGAAAGCCAGAAAGTGACTTTTAGGGAAGCAACACTAAAGAAGAAAAACTATGAGAAACAGAGAAAGAGCCAGCCATCAGAATGGCTGGCATAGCAAGGGCTCTGGTACCCAAGGGGTCAAAAGGAGGGAAATCAGTGGTACCCCGAACTTTAGAATGACACTATAAAAGGGGGGAAGTAGCCAACATTAAGGGACATTCAACAATAATGAAATCATAATAGAATCATTGAGAAAACTCTGTCACAACTCAAAGAAAATAGGGAAATGTCGCCCGGTATCCCAGAAACATCCACTATAGTACATTCTTGGATTCAAAAGGATTCAAACTTTGCAAGTCTTAGAAGCTTAGATAGCCATCTAAGTTTGTAATTTTTGAGCTTATTTGGACCTTGTATCACATCCTAGTGAGCGCATTGTAATCCATAATTAAGAAAACTAACGGATTATTTCTTGTTGATTTGAGGATCCCTAACAAATATTTTGTGTGTTTTCTTTATTACATTGCTTTCCTTTACTGTTTTTTTGTTGTTTAATACATATATTCTTGCTTACTAGTATATACGTATTGTAAGAACCTTGCACTGTGCACCATTTGGTTTGTAAATAGCCCATTTAGCTGTGGTGAACCAACCCAATCCCTTCAAACTACAACAAGAGGGCACGGGGCCCTTGCTTAAGCTTGGGGCTAGACACCGTCCAAAAAGTGACCCTCACATTTTGACAACTCCGCTAGAGACTGGGTAAAAGAGAGGGAAGAAGCAGTCCCTTCGTTGAGCATGGCTCCGAGACCAAGGAACAACAAAGGTACCAACGTGCCACCTGCGGCTTCTGAACCCGTGGGAGAAAATGAAGTAGCCTCTAGATAGAGGGGCGAGGTGCCCCTAACAGAGCAGGAGGTCATGTCAAGACAAAGGCACGCAAGGCAGGAGCCAGATCTCGTGGCTCGAATGACAGAGATGCTGAAGGATCTACAGTAAGAAATTCGCCTCCTTATAGAGGGTAGGACACAGGAAATCAGGGATAATGTTCCCCTTGTGGTTAACCAAGACAGAGCCTAACTAGAAGGAGGGTCAGTAATAGGGGGGAGCTAACCCCTTGTACCTAACGCTGGCAGATATTAGTGCCCTTTTGGAACAGGAAATGGAAAAACTCTCAAGGATCCCCAAGAAATTTTCTCGGGATCCCCTATTCCCGCTAGAACTCCTTGGGAAACCATATCCTAAAGGATATGAACCCCTGAAGTTCCATCCTTTTGATGGAAGAAATGGGAGTGCTGTGGAACACGTGAGTAGGTTTATCCACACTATGGGTCCTTAAGCAGGGGACAAAGAGCTGTGCCTGAGGGAGTTTGCTAAGTCCCTGGTGGATAAAGCATACATGTGGTACACCACCCCGAAGCCTGGGTCCTTTAAGACCTGGGACAAAATGATGGAGAGGTTCTACGTAAAATATTACCTAAGTGAGGACAAGGTCACCTTCCAAAGCGTTTAGATGGTGAGGCAAAGGCCTGGAGAGGATCCTGTCCAATTCATTAAGAGATTTGAAGATGTTTCCCTAGACTGCTATGGAGATCACGAAGAGAAGGAGCTCGTGGAGACCTGCATATCCAACATGCTTTTTGATTACAAGTTCAACCTTGAGAATTTATACATAACCCAGTTTGTGAACCTGCTGCAAAGAAATAGAAGGACAACACAAACTATGAGGACAAAGAGGGTGCCAGTACCCCAGGCCATGATAGCATCAGTGGGAGAGAAAAGGAAGAGGCCTGACGGGAAAGTGTTCGAGGAGCCACCGGTAATCCCAGGTACCGTAGAGGAATTGAACCACGTCCTGGACAAATGGATTGAGGATGGAATTGTTAGGCCATTTACCGTGTCTAGGCCATCAACTGAGGAAGAAAGGAAGAACTCATTGTTTTGCAAAATTCATAATTATGTCAAGCACTTCGCCAAGGACTGTTGGATCCTTCGTAGGCTTTTTCACAAAAAGTTAGGAGAGGGAACCTTAGAGCTTACTCAAAAGGAGCTAGAAGTGCAAAGGAACCCCCTGTCCAACCATAAAGGGAAAGGGGTGGTGGCTATGGTGATCTATAGGAACTCAGTAAAAGTAGAAGAATCTGAAGGATCCTTCCACCCAAGCATAGTCAAGACTTTCTAGAACCCTAAGTTCGCTATTCAACCAGTTGAGATTTGGACCAGAAGCAAGAAGGGTGGCCACAGAGTCCCTCATGAGTATAGCAGCAGATTTAGGAATGGAATGTTTCACAGCAGAGTCCCATGTTAGTCGAGCTTACTTAGAAACAATCAATGCAATAACCTTCACTGATGAGGACATGAAGGTTGAGCATCCAGACCACCGTAGATCCCTTTATCTAATGGCCACCATAAATGATGTCCATGTTAGAATTAATGCTCTTAAATCCTATTGTATGATGCTATGTATGATATTATGTGTGACATTATGTATGACATGATGTATGACTTAATATTGTGATTGATAACTTTCTTTTATTATTATTTAAAATAATGGTAACATCAATATTGAGACATTATCATATAGTTTATGATATGCATAGTATGTGATTTATGTGATTTAGTCACAGAAGATATAAATCACAAGTTCTTTGTAAACTCAGAATTTTAGTTCGTAGTCGGTGATGAAATTGGACATTTTATCTGCGAAGACTATAACATATCAACTAAGATGATTTGTCTTGATCATGGAATGGAAGTTTCTAGTTGGTATGTTGATACGTTTTAAGAGTTAAGACATATTGAATTGGACCGCTGTAAGTTTTAATATTCTCCTAATGACTGTCAAATGAATAATAAACTCACGACTTATATTTGCATGAACTCTCAATATTGAGAGGATAATGGACTTGATCATGAAGTGTAGGTTGCTTTAATATATCAAGAGTGAGATCTAAAGTTACGGTCAAAACCTTAGTATGTTGGGCAACCGCATTTAGTATTGATGGAACATATATTCTCAAGATGGAATTCATTGTTTCTCAACGGAGATACAAAATATTTCTTTGAGATAAGTTTAATGGATTTGGTTATTTAGAGAGTTAGACCTAACCACTTTAGTAAAGAGTTACTAAAGTATATATTTATGGAATTGGATTTCATAAATATAATGATGAATAACTTAAAGGATTAAACTAGGTACTCAAAGAATTAAGATGCAGTAATTTACAAAGTGGCAGTCTACATTCATGACTTTGTATTACTACAAATATTTTATGAAGGGGTTGCATGTACAATAAAGTCTTGAGATATAATTTATAGATAAGGCCTAGAGTGCAACTATATTTATATAGTGGTATTAAATATAGTTAATGGTAACTTTAGACTTGTCAAGAGTTGACAGAAAAGCCCAAGGCCCATTGGAGCTAGTGTCTTATTGGTCTCTTTTGGTCCCACTCCAAGCCACACACTTAAACCCAATTGGGAAAGCCTAAAAGGCTAGCCCAATTAAATAATCAGTTAGATACAAATGGAGAAACATACAGAATTTTCTGTAAGGGAATTGTAAGAACACTATTGTGAAGTGTATGTAAGTGTTAGACACTTTAACATTCTCCCTTTGTAGTGGAATTAGAGTGAAGATTGAAAGTGTTCCCGAGTGCTTCTAATCTTCAGTTTTGAAATTCTTCGCTCTAAGGTACACTTTTTTGTTCTCATATTTGTTCTCATACAAATATGTTATTTTCCATCAGTCCAAGTCAGAAGAGCATTGGTGGACACAGGGGCGTCGCTCAACTTCATAGCCCTGAGTACCCTGGAAGCAGTGGGTTTGACTGGAAGTGAACTTTGTGAAAACAATGTTTTACGATTAGTTGGAACCAGATGATGAGAGCCCTATGCTGGAGACCCCAAGAGCACCTATCTTGGAAGAAGAGGAATGAGGGGGTACCTGTGACTTGAGAAACCTCTGAGAGAGGAAAAGGAAAAAGATGGAGCCCAGCTGCTCAGGATCCTGGGAATGTGTTGTTGTGTGAAAACTTGAAGGAAAGTTAATTTATCATTTGTGAAGATGTGCGGGGCCTGAATGCATCGTGCAGGAGGATCCTAGACCACTAGATTGTATGATGGCCCAAGAAGAGATCCTAGAGGAACTAGTCAAGGAGGCCCAAATTCAACCTGAAGAGGAACTAAGAGAAATAAACTTAGGAGCCGAGCTGGGATCTCAGAAGCTTGTTTTCATTAGTAGTTAGCTGGTAGCACAAGAAAAGGAGCGATTAGTGGCCTTACTCTAGAAATACATGGATGTGTTTGCATGGACCTATGATGAGATGCCTGGTCTAGACCCAGGACTAGTGGTCTATTCTCTCAATGTGGACTCGGGAGTCAAGCCAGTAGTCTAGCCAGCTAGGGTCTTTCACACTAATGTAGAAGCTCAGATAACTCAAGAAGTCAAGAAATTGCTAGCAGCTGGTTTTATCAAGCCCATCCAGCACCCCAAGTGTCTTTCTAACGTAGTACCCGTGAAGAAAAAGAATGGTCAAATCTGTTGCTATGTGGACTTTCGCAATTTAAACAAGGTATGCCCAAAAGATGAGTTCCCTCTGCCTAATATTGATCTCCTTGTGGATTCAGCTGCAGGACACCTTTTGCCAACTCTCCAGTCCGCTAAGTACTTCATCATTCTTTGCTTTTGTCATGAATTTTGTTTAAGTAATTTTGTCCAGGGACCCATGATAGAAGGTCATTCTGTGCTTCTTATTATCTTTGATAACTTTTCTGTGTTCCTTAGATAGCAACTGTGCTTTGATTCAATGAAATCTCTTCTATTTTCCTTTAAGCTATTGCTAAATTAATTATTGCAAAGTTCAAATATAGGCAGATTTAAGGGGGGGGGGGTACCTAGGCCAATGCAAAAAAAAGGGTGAACTTTGACACATGACCCAAGACCCACCTCACAATTAGCTCAAAATACATGGCCTAGGATCACAGGCAAAAATGAGTGCCCAGGATACCTAGCCCAGTATTTGACGAAAGAAGGCATGCTTGGTTCATGATTTAGGACTTAAAGAAAAGAAAAAAGAAAAGAAAGAAAGCACCCAATGTACCCAATTCAGTACCTGCGCAGTAAAGCAACCACTAGGGTACCTGATCCAGGATCTACAGTAAGATTTGTAGGGACCATGGCCCAGGACTCAATGCAAAAAAAAAAAAAAAAAAGAACAGATCCATATACTATTGAAAGATAGAAGCAGTCTTGAAAAAAAGAGAAGACAACACAAATACAGATCCATACCACAGAAAATGAGAAAAGCTAGGAACTATGTTCAACAGGAAAAGATAAAAATTATACAGGCCAAATTGATTGAAAAATACACATCTGAACTAGCTAAAAAAAAGGGAAAGGCTAAGGAATAAGGCCTGTCAGTAAAGAACCATCTGGAGAAATGGCAGGGACAGTTGAAGAAGAAAAAACCCTTTGCCTTTTAACTTTCAAATCCTGCAAAAACTTATGAGCACAAGCTAGAGCCTCCTTAGTAGCAGCAATCTCAACAACTATACTCATGGAAGCCTGCCTCTGGAATAGCATGTGGGCCAGTGAACGTAAATGCTTTAACAAGAAGGATAGGTTGAACTTTGCTTCTAAAAGATCCTGCACCACTCCCCTCCATTCCAAAAGCTTCTCTTCAGATAAGGAGTCAAGGGAGGAATCCCTCAGGGAGATCAGCACGACACACAACAGCTCCATCAGAATGTTGCCCAAAAACACACTTCCCCTAAAACCACTGGTAAAGTCTCCATGGACCATGAGCTACTCCACCAGCAATGGCAAACCCTCCTCTGGCACGGAGAAGCGCAAGAAGTTGCCATAGGAAGGCCCAAAGTGATGAAAATGGCTTGCGGGGAGGTTGTTGAAATCCAAAAGGTCAAAGTGGGCTAGGAAGGCAGGGAACCCCGAGTCAGGATCTGAAATAGCCACTTCTGGAGCCTCCCCCAATATTACATCTCCACTTGTAGGGATTAGGGAATTGTCAACCTTCTAGATAGTTTGAGGGGTCCCTGTCTGAGATTTTGCAATCTAAGCAGATCCCATAGCCACCTCAGGAACCACGAACTCAGGATCTCTAGCACCTGTGTCAATACCTGCAAAAGTAGGCATAGTTCACAAAGGGGGATAGAGCCAAGAAAGAAAAGGGTAAATTAAAAAAAGCAAAAAAAAAAAAAAAGAGGACCTGTATCGGCTTCCTGTGGTGGGGCTTCCTCCTCTTGCTCCTCTGATTTCTTGGAGGACTCTGTGAGAGATCACGCAGCACATTGAAGAATGGGTGAGGAAACCTTAGCAAAATGGCTAAAGGAAGGAAATGATACTGGGGGGCTTCGCCATAGGAGGAAAAGGCAAAAGAAAAGCACAAAAGGGGGGAGGAGGGAGCATAGTAAAACGAGAATAACACGCACCTTCAGAATCCTCTGATTCCAAAGAAGAAGAGACCTTAGGGGTAGATCGAGCACTGGTTTAACCTAAAAGGGGAAGAGAAAAAGGGAAATCTAAAAAAAAAAAGATAAAAGAAAAACAAGATTAAGCTTTTTTTTATAAGAGAAGAATGGGGGCTCACCAGCTTGTATGGATGGAGATGTGCCCCCCATGGGTTAATATAGGATCAGGTGACACAGTTTTGGTGGGATTGAAAGTCTGCTCAGGCTGGGGATCTTGGGAAATAGGGGGCTGAGAAGCTTTAGGATCCTGAGTAGCTAGGGGAACAGTAGACGGAGTAGACTAGACACCCTACATTGGTTGCCTAGGTTCCTCAGTTATACCACCACCAGGGGCCTCCTTTTCCACGCCTGGGAAACTAGTAGAAGGAGCAGTAACCACTTCTTTCTCCAAAGTCCTGCGAGTTGTGGGAGGGGGTATCTCCACCTACAAAAAAAATATGTGTAAGCACATGATGGAAAATACATGTTTATATTACATACATAACATATACAGCGGAAAATTTACGAATCTACTTCATTCGCGATTAATAACATGTACTATGTAAATTTCATAATTTTAGAACAAAAGAGCGTACTTTGGTGCGGTGAATTTCAAAACAAGAATTAGAAGTACTTGGGAATACTTTTAATTTTCACTCCAATTCCACTTTACGCCCAAGATGTGTGGTCTCTTAATCAGTTTCAAAGGAAGAATGATAGTGTCTCACTCTCACATACACACCATTTCACAATGATGTCTCTCTTTTTCATACATAAAAATTCTATATGTTTCTCTCCTTATAACTGATTATCTAATTAGGCTAGACTTTTGAGCATTTCCAATTGGGCTTTAGTATGTGACTTGGAGTGGGACCAAAAGGAACCGATAAGATACTAGCTCCAATGGTCCTTAAGCTTTTCTGTCAACTCTTGATAAATTCAAAATTACCATTAACTATATTTAATATCACTCTATAAATATAGTTGCACTCTAGGCCTTATTTATAAATTATATCCCAAGACTTTATTATACATGCAACTCCTTCATAAAATATTCGTAGTAATACAAAGTCATGAAAGTAGACTGCCACTTTGTAAATTACTACATCTTATCCTTAAGTACCCGGTTTAATCGTTTAAAAAATTATTCAACATATATTTATGAAATCCAATTTCATAAATATATACTTTAGTAACTTCTTACCAAAGTGGCTAGGCTTAACTCTTTGAATAACTGAACCCATTAAACTTATCTCAAGAGAATATCTTATATTTTCGTTAAGAGACTATGAATTCCATCTTGAGAATATATATTCCATCAATATTAAACTTGGTTGCCCAACATACTGAGGTTTTGACCGTTACATTAAATCTCACTCTTTATATATCAAAGCAACCTATATTTCATGTAAATAGAAGTTGTGAGATTTATTATTCACTTGACAGTCGTTAGGAGAATAATAAATCTCACAACGGTCTAGTTCAATATGTCTTAACTCTTAAAACATATCAACATATCAACATATCAACTAGAAGTCTACATTTTCAAGATCAAGACAAATCATTTTAGTTGATATGTTATAGTCTTCGCAGATGAAATGCCTAATTTCATCACGGACTACGAACTATAATTCTGAGTTTACAAAGACCTTCTGATTTATATCTTCTGTGACTTTTCACATAAATCACATACTATGCATCTAATGGATTATATGATAATGTCCTATATTCATGTTACCATTATTTTGGATAATAATAAAACAACTTTATCAATCACAATATTAAGTTATACACAGTGTCATACATAATGTCATACATAGCATTATACAATATGATTTAAGGGCACTAATCCTAACAGCACACAATACCAAAAAAGGGTAGAAACAAACAGAGAGAGGCACGAAGAAGGCCATACCACATCATCACCAGATGATTGACTCTTGCCTTTCTTGGGGTCTGACTTGTGCTTGGACTACGAGGAAGAAAATAGTCACTTATCAGTTCAAAGAAAAAGAGAAAGACACTGCAACAACAGTGACAAGTTACTGCAAAATAAAAGAGAGAAGAAGGAAAGAGGTCTTGCCCTTATCTCTCTTTGTACAGAGTCTCCAATGGTCTTTTATTTGCTACAGGTACACCTAGAGGGTCCCAAGGTAGACTGGGGTACAAGATCAAAGGATCCCAAAGAACCTTGGGCTGGAAAACTCACAAGAACTTGAGAGAGAGAGGACTCTACCTTAGTCTTCACTCGAGACTTTGAAATTAAAGAACGCCTAACTTCTTTTCCCACTGCCGGGGAACTTACTCTCTCGGGTTCCTAAAAAATTACAAATTGCTTCTGGGACCTTGCAGTCCTTCTCTTCTTGGTTTCAGAGCCGATCTCGGTGCCCTCAACACCTTCCTTGAGTTCAGCTTGCTCGACCTTTTCTTGCTTGATCTTTTTCTCTTTACCTTTACCTATGGGAGTAGTGGCACCAATTGCCTTTACAACCCCTCTTTTAATTGGCACCTCAGAAGAAGCACCAACAATGAGGTCACATCTTGACCAAGTTTCTAGAAAATCCTGTGCATAACACACCCAACCACCCGTAGAGGCATGCCACTCCGCAAATCCTGTCTTGCTGCTTATGGCAGCAAATACAATATTAGTAGTGGCAAGGGATAGGCGCTTGTTAGCAGTGGGAGCAGAAAGAATATCACAATTGGGAACTCTCTCAATTTTGCCTAGACCAACATAATCAATAAAAGATTTTTGTACTCATCTCCAATAGCTAGCAAAACCATTAGAAGCAAAGACTCCCCTTTGGGAGTTGGGAACCACAAACTGAGGATTTCTCTGCGACCAGTAGGAGAAGGCCTGAAGCCTAAGGAATAGATCTAGCGAAAGGAGAGAGGGTGCTATATCCTTGAAAACTGGAGGGATGTCTTGATCGAAGCCAAATTTCCAGAGGTGTGCTGAGTAATGTGTGTATCTAGGGCCACTAGAGGAGGGCATCGGAAGCCAAGAAGGGCTAACATAAGCTAAATAAGCCAAATTGCCTTCATCACCCTGGCGCAAATCAAAGGTGTTCCTTGGAGAAGTGAGAAAAGAAGCTAAAACAGAGTCGCAAGCAAACTCGGGGCTGAACTCCCAGGGAGAACGCCATCTTAAATGCCCTGCCTAATAAAAAAGCTCAACTAGGTTAAGGTTGCCACCTTTCAGACTGGCCCAATGAAAAATAATTGGATGGCTATCAGTCAAACTACCGCAAAGACCTTTAATTACTTCAAGGGATCCCTGGAACTTATCTTTTACAAACTTCAAATTTCTACATTTTGCTAAAGTAACTAAAGAGCAATCCCACATGAATACCTGAAGAATGGCACAATGGAGGGATGAGGTGATCGCATAGCAAGAGTCGCCTTCAACTTCGTCTCCATGAAGCTGATCCAGTTGAGAATAAACGTGGCCTAAGAACATGGGGGCTAAAGGACACTGAGCACCCTAGGCCAATCTGATGGTCAATGGGAAGAAGACGGACATGACCCCAAACCCGGGGGACTTATTGAACACAAATTTACTAAGTCAAAGTGCGAGGAATCCAGCTCGTCTGACTGCTTTGTCTTTCTCTCGCGAAAGATGCCTAACCCATTTACCCATTCTGGCTGGTTTCCCACCGAGAGAAGCAGTACGCCCACCAAAATGGCTGAATAATTTGTCTTCCACCTCGAGATCCTCATCGGAAAGACTGATATCAAAGGGATTTTCATCTCCAAACACCGGGAGAAGGAAATTGTTAACCACATCCTCTAAGGTGATGGTAAGTTCACCAACAGGAAAAGAAAAAAGTATGAAGAAAAGGGCACCAACGTCGTACCAAATGCCTGAGGCCCTTAGCATCACTGAAGCCTTCAAGGTTCTTAGAAATTGCCACTGCCCTCAGGATCCCAGCGCATTCTAGACAGCCTACAAACTCCTCGTCAGCAAGCTCTTTATTTACCCTAATGGGCCAACCAAAGATCCTCACAGGGAGAAATCAAAGAAAATAAGGACCGCCTCTCGAGATCCCTGCTTGATTTGGAGATCTAAAATCTTTCTTTGGTCTGGTACCTGAGCAGAACTGGCAAAACCTGCTTGGCCGAGAATACCTAGGTGTGATGATGAGAATTAACAAGCATTCAAGGATCCATTGCATGTTCTAGTTGGGCCTATTAATAGAGCAAGGTCCAAGAAGATTAAAGAAGCACTTAACGGGCTGATTCAAGAGATTTGGGCTGATTCTAACACAAGACATTGTAAGCTTGGCCAAAAGGAACCTGAAAACGTAATAAATTTAATTCAAGCTATTAAAGCTGATCTGGCTGAATTGCGAGTGATTTATGGCATGAATTAATGGCTGATTGACTTTCTAGCTCTATATCAGTTAAGACAGATTTTTTTCTATTTTGGATCTGCTAATTTCAGACCAAATCAACTTTTATTTAGGGTTTTATTATTAGTACGTTTTTTAGGTATTTTCATTGTTTTTAGGTGCATTAATGTTTTTTAGGTCAAATTTGATTCCTAGTATGGTAAGGTATCAATTAGGAGTATTCTAGAATATATTTCTTGTCTGTCAAGTTATGGAGCCCTTAAATAGGCTCTGAAGTTTGTAAACGTTTTTCATAATATTATTGAATAAAAAGTAGAAAATGTGAGGCTTTGCTCTCTTTTGGTTCTTCAAGAACTGTGAACTTATCAAGGATTCTTCCTTGTGGCGTTCAAACTTTATACTTTTGGTTCGTGATTCTTTATAATCATTGGGTCAAGGTCAACTTATATCTTTGGTTCGCGTTTCGATTATAAACGTTGGGTCAGGGTTTCTATTAAAAATCTGAATTTTAGCTTTCTTGGGTAAGTATTCCAATATTTTTATTGGGTCTCAAAGCGTGTCGATTGAGGTTCGCATCATTTGGTATCAGAGCACAGGTTCTAAAATCAGTTTTCTATCCCTTTATTTTTTTGTTTCCTGTTATCATTCTATCCTATTCCTTTTGTGTTCTTCATTCATCGTTCTTATTTTTTGTTTTTGTTGAAGTGCACTAGGTTAAAATCGTGCACCCAGTTCCAAAAAAAAAAAAAATTTTGTAGTTTCAATTCGCTCAGACCAGAATATCGTTTTCTTTTGTCCTCTTCTTTGATTTAGTGTTTCTGTCATATTTTCTTTCCGTTAGTCTTTGTTTTTACACTACAAGTTGAATTTCTTGATCAAGTTTATTAGTTTAATGAAGAACTGAAAAGACGAAGTTACGAGTGGAAAAAGGCAAGAGAGTGTGAGACTGTTATCGGGAAAAAGCTAATTTAAGAGTGAAACACGAGTGGAAGTGACATAATTCGAGTGCAAACACGTGAGGGAGCGTTGTGAGGAATTATTTCTAACAATTCTCTGTGTTTCAAAAGTATGTCTTTCAGGTGTGAAACATCAAATAGGGAAGGAGGGGAGGAGTTGTCCATCATTTTACAAGCTATGCAACGACAATTTGAACGCATGAACGTGGTGTTTAATGAGATTCGAGATCGGATGGATAGCAAGACACTGTTATTGCTACTTTGCGTGAGGAGCGTCCCCAAGAGGCCTTAATGCTAGAAGGCAAGAAAGGCGTTCTCGCACGAATGATTCTGATGACTACCACGATGATGAGTTTGAAGATGAAGAAGATCAATCTTCATTGAACAATGAAGGCAAGTTTGTGCCAAAGAGAGAAAGACGTGGTAGAGGTTTCCGAAGAGACCCAAGATGGCAAGATGGGACTGACAGGAACTAGGAAACATAAAAATGAAGTTACCAACATTCCAAGGAAAAATGATCCAGAAGCATACTTGGAGTGGGAGAAGAAGGTGGAGTTAATCTTTGAGTGCCACAACTACTCCGAGGAAAAAAAGGTAAAACTCGCTGCCATTGAGTTTACTGGCTATGCTATTATATGGTGGGATCAACTTGTGATGAACAGAAGGAGAAACCATGAGAGACATATTGAGAGTTAGGAGGAAATGAAGGTAATCATGAGGAGGCAGTTTGTTCCTAGTCACTACTATAGGGACTTGTATCAGAAATTACAGAGTCTTACTCAAGGCTATAAGAGCGTGGATGATTACCACAAGGAGATGGAGATTGCCATGATTCGAACAAATGTAGAGGAGGATAGAGAAGCTACCAGGGCAAGGTTTCTGAATGGGCTGAATCGAGACATTGCCAACGTGGTGGAGTTGCAGCACTACGTGGAGTTGGAGGACATGGTCCACATGGCAATAAAGGTGGAACGACAGCTTAAAAGGAAAGGAACTCGATCATTTCAAAATCTGGGCTCCTCTACCTAATGGAGGTCAAATGGGAGGAAAGACGAAGAGGCTGTTCTCAAGTCCAAAGCCGAACAAAAAAAGGAGAGATGAAGCTCCCAGTATCAACAAAGGTAAAAATGAATCCCAGACTCGTAATCGTGATATTAAGTGTTTTCGTTGTTTGGGAGTAGGTCATATTGTTTCACAATGCCCAAATAAGAGGACCATGATCGCACGTATTGATGGAGAGGTGGAAATTGAAAGCGAGGAAGATGATGACCAGATTCCATCACTTGAGGATGCTTGTGATGAGGACGTGGACTATCCAGTGGAGGGCGAGTCACTTGTGGTAAGGCGTGCTTTATGTGCCCAAGTCAAAGAGGATGACATGGAACAACAAAGGGAGAACATTTTTCACACTAGATGCCACGTCAACAACAAGGTATGTAGTATGATTATAGATGAGGGGAGCTGTACTAATGTGGCTAGTACTACTTTAGTCGAAAAATTGAATTTACCTACCTTGAAACACCTTAGACCATATAAGTTGCAATGGTTGAATGATTGTGGAGAAGTTAAGGTAAATAAGCAAGTACTGGTTTCTTTTTCAATTGGGAGGTACAAGGATGAAGTACTTTGTGATGTTGTTCCAATGCAAGCGGGTCACATTTTATTGGGCAGGCCATGGCTGTTTGACAGGAAGGTCAGTCATGATGGGTTCAAGAATAGGTATTCTTTTGTTAAAGATAATAAAATCATTACTCTTGTACCGTTGACTCCAAGACAAGTGTTTGAAGATCAAGTGAAACTGAAAAGAGAAAATGACTTGAAAAATTGTGAGATTGAGAATGCAAAAAAAAGATGATGAGAAAGAGAGTGAAGAATAAAAGAGAGTGAATAGAAAAAAGAAAATGAAAACATAAAAAAGAATGAAAAGACAGTTAAGGGTGGAAAAAATGAGAGAAAAAACAAAAAAACAAGGGAGTTTTTATGTTAAGGCGAGTGATGTTAAGAGTGTTTTTTATACAAACCAGCCTATATTTGTACTCTTGTACAAAGAGGTGTGTTTTAATACTAACGAACTTTACGAATCTTTGCCTAGTGTTGTTGTGTCTTTGTTGCAGAAATTTGAGGACGTGTTTCCTAATGATGTTCTTAGTGGGTTACGACCTATTGTTTTTGTGCCAGGTGCGACAATTCCTAACTGACCAGCCTATAGGAGTAATCCGGAGGAGACACAGGAACTTCAAAGTCAAGTTGAGGAATTGCATACTATAATTCAAAAGAACTTGAAAAATTGGGAGGATCGTTTGCCATTCATTGAGTTTGCATATAATCAGAGTGTTCATTCTACTACTAATTTTTTACCATTTGAGATTGTTTATGGTTTTAATCCACTAACACCTTTGGATTTGCTATCTTTACCAGTTAATGAAATGACTAGTTTTGATGGTGAAAAGAAGGCTGACATGGTGAAGAAACTCCATGAAAGTGTACGGCAACATATAGAGAAGTAAAATCAGCAATATGCGACCAAAGCCAACAAGGGCCGTCGACAAGTCCTCTTTGAACCGGGTGATTGGGTTTGGGTGCATATGAGAAAAGAAAGATTTCCAGCTCATAGGCGGTCTAAGCTGCATCCTAGTGAGGATGGTCCATTTCATGTCCTTGAGAGAATCAATGATAATGCATACAAGTTGGATCTTCCAAGTGAGTATAACATTAGTGCTACATTTAATGTTTCTGATCTTTCTCCTTTTGATGTAGGTGACGATTCGAGGACGAATCCTTTTGAAGAGAAGGGGAATGATGAGAATCAACAAGCATTCAAGGATCCATTGCATGTTTCAGTTGGGCCTATAATAGAGCAAGGTCCAAGAAGATTAAAGAAGCACTTAACGGGCTGATTCAAGAGATTTAGACTGATTCTAACACAAGACATTGCAAGCTTGGCCAAAAGGAAGCTGAAACCATAATAAATTAATTCAAGCTATTTAGGGCTGATCTAGCTGAATTGCGAGTGATTTATGGCATGAATTAATGGCTGATTGACTTTCTAACTCTATATTAGTTAAGGCAGATTTTTTCCTATTTTGGATCTGCTAATTTCAGACCAAATCAACTTTTATTTAGGGTTTTATTATTTAGTACGTTTTTTAGGTATTTCCTTGTTTTTAGGTGCATTTAATGCTTTTTAGGTCAAATTTGATTCCTGGTATGGTAAGGTATCAATTAGGAGTTATTTTAGAATATATTTTCTTGTCTGTCAAGTTTTATGGAGCCCTTAAATAGGCTCTGAAGTTTGTAAACGTTTTTCATAATATTATGAATAAAAAGCAGAAAAGGTGAGGCTTTGCTCTCTTTTGGTTCTTCAAGAACTGTGAACTTATCAAGGATTCTTCCTTGTGGCGTTCAAACTTTATACCTTTGGTTCGTGATTCTTTATAATCATTGGATCAATGTCAACTTATACCTTTGGTTGCGTTTCGATTATAAACGTTGGGTCAGGATTTCTATCAAAAATCTGAATTTTAGCTTTCTAGGCAAGTATTCCAATATTTTTCTTGGGTCTCAAAGCGTGTCGATTGAGGTTCGCATCATTTGCTCTGATACTAAATGATGCGAACCTCAATCGACACGCTTTGAGACCCAACAAAAAATTGGAATATTTAACCTAGGAAAGCTAAAAATCAGATTAATGATAGAAACCCTGACCTAATGTTTATAATCGAAATGCAAACCAAAGGTATAAGTTGACCTTGACCCAATGATTATAAAGAATCACGAACCAAATGTATAAAGTTTGAACGCCACAAGAAAGAATCCTTGATAAGTTCACAGTTCTTGAAGAACCAACAGAGAGCAAAGCCTCACCTTTTCTGCTTTTTATTCAATAATATTATGTAAAACGTTTACAAACTTTAGAACCTATTTAAGGGCTCCATAAAACTTGACCGACAAGAAAATATATTCTAAATAACTCCTAATTGATACCTTACCATACCAGGAATCAAATTTGACCTAAAAAGCATTAAATGCACCTAAAAATAAGGAAAATACCTAAAAAACATACTAAATAATAAAACCTAAATAAAAGTTGATTTGGTCTGAAATTAGCAGATCTAAAATAGGAAAAAATCTGTCTTAACTGATATAGAGCTAGAAAGTCAATCAACCATTAATTCATGCCATAAATCACTTGCAATTCAGCCAGATCAGCCCTAAATAACTTGAATTAAATTTATTACGTTTTCAGCTTCCTTTTGGCCAAGCTTGCAATGTCTTGTGTTAGAATCAGCTTAAATCTCTTGAATCAGCCTGTGAAGTGCTTTTTTAATCTTCTTGGACCTTGCTCTATTAATAGGCCCAACTGGAACATGCAATGGATCCTTGAATGCTTGTTGATTCTCATTATGTAAGGGGATGGAGGGGCCTTACCGTGAGACACCACAGGGAAGAATAGGCTGGGGGTGTACCGGGGGTCCCGTAAAGGGAAGGCTAGGAGCTCCGTGACTCCCTGTGACTCGCCCTGCATAAAATCAAAAGAACCCTCGCCCTCAGAAGGGCTAGGAGTAAGCTCCCTCCTTTTTCGTGATGAAGAGGAGGCCATCAGAACAGCAAATGTACTGGAAATAGGGAAGACAAAGAATGAAGAACACGAGAAAGGAAAATAGAGAGGCAAATTAACTGAGAGGAAGGAGATAAGCTTAAGAATGAAAGACTCTGGAAAGAAAAAGAAAAGAAAAAGACATATATATATATATATGTATGTATGTATGAAGTAATTGCAATAATGGCACCAAAAGCAGTCGGAGAAGACGATGTATGGAAAGAGGCATCAGTTGCCAAATTTAATTTCAAAGAAGAAAGTTATTGGCAATTATTAATGAGAGTTACGGGAACGTAAAAGGTGGGTGGAGGAAGTTACAAAAGAGGGAGCGCAACATGCAAAAAAGATCAGGATACCCAAAAAGCAGTGATAAAGTCAGGATCCCGAATGAAGGAAAAAGGGAACCCCGACAATAATTAAAATAGTCAAATCCTATGGAGACTAAAACTTTAAATTAGTCACGCATGGGCTGCAGACAACTCATGAGCTCGGGGGGCTAAATGTTGAGGCCTAAAAAAATCACAATACTAAGGCCCAAAGAGATAGCACAATGGGCCAACCTCATGGAAAGTAATGAAAAAAAGAGAGATGGTAAAACCGAAGAATTGAAGTAGGCATTAGGGCCCGTGAAACAAAGGAAAGAAGAAAAGGCCCAGCTTGCTAAGATGAAGAGGATCAAAGAGAGTTCAGTGGGAAAAACAGGGCCGGGATCCCCAGAGACTGATAAGAGCTCGAAATCCTCAGGACACGCAATACCGCCAGAACAAGATTGGGATAGCTCAAAAGGGGCACCAAGAACACAAAGAACGAAGGACAAATACGTCCTTCTCAAGCAGAACAACAACTCTGGAAATAAAAGACTAGTACCTCGGGGAACCCATGAAGAAGAACCATAAGGGGAAGTAGCTAAAAAAACCTTCGACTTGGCAGTGATAGATTCGACTTGCTCAGGAAAATAACAAAAAAGGAAGATAGTCAAAAGCTGAATCTAAAAGGTGAGAAACCTTGAAAGAAGAGAGGAGGAAGGTTAGCTCTCCAAGGATGCCTCAGAATGGAAAGCTGGCAAGTGACTTTTAGGGAAGCAGCACTAAAGAAGAAAAACTATGAGAAATAGGGAAAGAGCCAGTCATCAGAATGGCTGGCATAACAAGGGCTCTGGTACCCAGGGGTCAAAAGGAGGGAAATCAGTGGTACCCCGAATCCTAGAATGACACTATAAAAGGGGAGAAGTAGCCAACATTAAGGGGCATTCAACAATAATGAAATAATAATAGAATCATTGAGAAAACTCTATCAAAACTCAAAGAAAGTAGGGAAATGTCGCCCGGTATCCCAGAAACATCCACTATAGTACATTCTTGGATTCAAAAGGATTCAAACTTTGCAAGTCTTAGAAGGTTAGATAGCCATCTAAGTCTGTAATTTTTGAGCTTATTTGGACCTTGTATCACGTCCTAGTGAGCGCATTGTAATCCATAATTAAGAAAACTAATGGAGTATTTCTTGTTGATTTGAGGGTCCCTAATAATTATTTTGTGTGTTTTCTTTATTACATTGCTTTCCTTTGATGTTTTCTTGTTGTTCAATACATATATTCTCGCTTGCTAGTGTATACGTATTGTAGGAACCTTGCCTTGTGCACCACTTGTTTGTAAACAACCAATTTAGCTGCTGTGAACCAAGCCAAGTCCTATCAAACTACAACAAGAGGGTCCGGGGTCCTTGCTTAAGCTTGGGCCTGGACACAGTCCAAAAAGTGACTTTCACAAGCTTCATATTCAACCTCATTGTTGGTAGCCGAGAATCCCAATCTTAAGGACTTCTCAAAAGTAATCCCCTTAGGAGATACCAAAATTAGCCCCACTCCAAATCCTCTTTGGTTCGTTGCCCCATCAACGTATTCTTTCCATATTAAAGGTTCTTTGCATAAAATCATGTCAATTGATTTTTCACCATGTCCAGCCTTCTAGCATTCTCTTCTAATGAGGGCTCAGCAAATTCGGCCACCAAATCAGTAAGGACTTGGCCCTTCATAGAAGTGTGAGGCATATACTTGATATCAAAAACCCCCAAAATGGTACCCCATTTGGCAATCCTTCTCATGTAGTCAGCACTTCGAATTATAGACCTAAGAGGAAGTTGAGTTAAAACAACAATTGTATGAGATTGGAAGTAATGGGGAAGCTTATATGTAGCATGTACCACTGCTAGGATCGCTTTTTCCAATGGTAAATAATGCACCTCGGCCTCATGTAGGGATTTTTTCACATAATAATTACACCATTGTCAACTCATATCAGGACCAGACTAATGGCATGATTAGCCATAGCAATGTATGTGAACAGAACTTCATCTACTTCTGGCTGACATAATAGGTGGTCGTGAAAGATATTTTTTAAGTTGCTGAAAGGCTAGAGTACAATCCTCGATCCATTCAAATCCATTCCACTTATTCAACAGCTGAAAGAAAGGCCTACATCTGTCTACGGGCTGAATAATAAAACGGTTAAGGACAGCAGTCATCCCTGTCAATTTCTAAACCTCTTTAGGATTCTGAGGTGGCTGTAAACTGTTAATTGCCCTGTCCTGCGCAGGAATAAATTCATGTTGGGGTTTATGCCCTAAAAATTTAATTTATTGGCATGTCATAAATAATTAAATTATTTAATCATATGAGACTATTTATAAATGAATTAATGAGACATTATTATAGTCCATAAGATGCATTGTATTTGATTTATGTGAAAAGTCACAAAATAAGTAAATCACAAGTTCCTTGTAAACTCAAAATGTAGTTCGTAGTCGGTGATGAAATTGGGCGTTTCATATGCGAAGACTATAACACATTAACTAAGATGATTTGTCTTGATCATGGAAGTGGAGACTTCTAGTTGATGTGTTGATGTGTCTCAAGAGTTAAGACATATTAAACTAGACCACTGTGAGATTAATTATTCAATCAACAACTGTCACCTGAATAATTAATCTCACGACTTCTAATTCCATAGACTCTTAATCCTGAGAGGGTAGTGAACCCGATTATGAAATGTAGGTTACTTTGATATATCAGGAGTGATATCTAATATTCACGGTCAAAACCTTAGTATGTTGAGTAACCACACATAGTGTTGAGGGAACACATATTCTTAAGATGAAATTCATAATCTCTTTTTATAGAGACACGAAATATCCCCTTGAGATAAATTTAATGAGAAATTGTTATTCAGGGCGCCCACTTTAGTAAGGAGTTACTAAAGCTTATATTTATTGAAATTGGATTTCAATAAATATGAATAACTAAAAGATTAAACTAGGTACTTAAGGATAAAATAGTTGTTTACAAAGTGACAATTTATTATAACTTTGTTTACTATGGATATTTCATGGAGAAGTCAAATGATATTATTAGAGTTTTGGGATATAATTTATTAATAAGGCCTAGAATGCAATTTTATTTATATAGTGGTATTAAATATAATTAATGGTAACTTTGGACTTGTCAAGAGTTGACAGAAAAGCCCAAGATCCATTGGAGCTAGTGTCTTATTGATCCCTTTTGGTCCCACTCTAAGCCACACACTAAAGCCCAATTGAAAAAGTCCAATAGGCCAGCCTAATTAGATAATTAGTTAGTTATAAAGGGAAAAACATACAAAATTTTATATAAAAAAAAGAAAAGAGAGACATCATGGTGAAATGGTGTGTATGTGTGAGAGTGAAACCACTCAATTATTCTCCGTTGGAAACTGATTGAGAGATCACACTTCTTGAGCATAAAGTGGAATTGGAGTGAAGATTAAAAGTGTTCTCAAGTACTTCTAATCTTTTGTTTTGAATTTCACCGCACCAAGGTATGCTATCTTGTTCTTAAATTCTGAAATTTACATTGTGCATGTTATCAATCATGAATGAAACAGATCCATGTTTGTTGCTTCCGCTGTGTGTTTTGTATGAGATACAAAACCAGATTTATCAACACTTCAATTCCATGATGGGTTATCATGTAACCTAGAAATTTACCTAACTTTACGCCAAAAGAACACTTAGAAGTATTAAGGCGCAATTTATATTTCCTCAACGTCTGAAAGGTGTCACTTAAGTCTTCTACATGCATGGATGCCACTTTACTTTTCACCACCATGTCATCTACATACACCTCAATGGTCTTTCCCAACTGTGACTCAAACATCCTAGTCATCATCCTTTGATAGGTAGCTCCTGCATTCTTCAAACTAAAAGGTATTACCTTATAATGATAGTTCTCTGTAGAAGTGATAAAGGCTGTCTTCTCCTGATTATCCACAGTCAAAGGTATCTAGTGGTAACCTTGAAAAGTATCCAAAAAATTCATTCGAGAATACCCAACAGTGGCATCTACCAATTAATCTATACGAGGCATTGGGAAAGAATCTTTAGGACAAGCCCTGTTCAAATCCATAAAATTCACACACACTCTCCACTTCTCATTCTTTTTCTTCACCACCACTATATGAGCCAACCATTCAAGGTAGAACACTTCCTTGATAGCTTTAGCCTTCTTGAGCTTGATTACTTCTTCTTTGACAGCCTTAGAATGGTCCTTGGATGAACGCTGAGGTGGTTGTTTCCTCAGTACCACAGCAAGATTGACATTCAAATGATGACAGATGAAGTTCGGATCCACCCCGGGGGCTTTATAAGCATTCCATGCGAATACATCAACATTCTTCCTCAAGAACATGACCAACTCCTCCCTTTCCCAAGGAGGTAACTAAGCTCCCACCTGAAAGAATTTTTCAATGTCATCATCTATAATAACTTCCTCTAAATCCTCACACGCAGGTTCTTCTACCGCTGCCACCCTAGGCGTGGCCAGAGTTATTGATTGCTATGAACCCCCCTCAGCAGAGGCCGATGATTCAAACTCAAGCTGATGCAGAATTGTGACCCTTGTCTTGGAATAGGTGTTTATGAAGCTTACTTTCTAGGGGGACTTAGGTCACCTCTTAATGCCTTTGCTAGAGAGTTACTCACTAGGTTAGGTCTAGAAGTATGTCAATTTAATCCTAACGCATGGAGGTTAGTAGTCTCTATGCAAGTTTTATGGAGGGAAGTGTTTGAAGGGGACCGTCCTCTTACTGTGGACGAGTTCCTTTTACTGTGGACGAGTTCCTCTACTGTTACAAACCTTCAGAGATCAACCAGTCCCTTAGCTTTTATCAATTCGCAACTAGGGGCAAAGACTATATAGACTAATAAAGTCACTTTTAACATTTGATAGAAACTAGAAGGCGGAGTTTTTCTTTGTCTTTGGTTTTTGAACTGGAAACTCTGTTAAGGTTGGTAGGATTCCATTCGCCCCTACACTGGAGAGATAGGGAACCTTTGTCCAGAAGGTATGTTTCTTTCTTATTCAATATTTTCTATCTTCTTTTTATAATCGTCTAACCCCTCTTCTCTTCGTCCTTTTATAGCTGTTAGATGGCCATCGTTGAGCAAATTCTATGTTGAACACGTCCAAAGGGCTCGTCTATACACTGACAGGAGCTTCCATTCATTAGTCACCCTTAACCGTCTTGCCATTTGGGTGCTTGGTCTTGAACCCACTCTTGAAGTTTTAGCCCACAAACGCACTATTTGTAGATGTAAGTTATTTGACAAATTCTAACATTACCCTTTGAATATTGCCTTTCGATAAATTCTAACATTTTCTTTCCAGGGATGGCAACCATGAAAGAAAACAAGTGAAAAGGTGTAGTGATTGAGGAGACCTTAACAGAGACCAAGCCCTAGGCTCGTCCTTCCATTGGGGATAAAAGAAAAAGTTTGTCTAAGATAGTGGACCTGGAAAACCTCCCCAATCATCGAAAGGAAAAGAAGGCGAAGCACAAGTCGTCTAAGACTGGGGTCGTTAAGCCAGGCCTTACTGTCCCTTCTACCACTTAACAACCGTCCATCCAAATTCATGATGTAAATTTGGGTGAACCTGCTGGAGTCACCCCATCCATGATTGCTGCACCTACCTCATCTCAGCCTCGTCCAAGAGCTCTTATGGATCTTATTGAAAATGAGGATTTGGCTTGGGAGAGGTTTCAAAAGGTTGTGACTGATGAGGACGTAGCTGCATACTATGACATGTCCTTGAAAGAGTTTGAACATTCTGCTGTTTAAGATCTTTTCAAGGTATGTAAGCACTTTTACCTCGTCTTATCAATTTACATTCTTCTCGTCTAACAGAATTTTTAACCTCTCGTGTATGGTATGTCCAAGTTCATTGCAGTGTCCAAGCAGGCCACATAAGGAGAGAATCAAGCTTGAGACGAGGATCCAGCAAGTTAAAGATGAATGTAGGAGTTGGGCTGAAAAGGAAGCCAAGGCTTTGGACGAGGTTAAGGAATTGAAAAATCTCGTCAAGGAGCTCAAGGCTAACATCATCGAAAAGGATACTCGTCTTGACCACCTTCAGACAAGGAATGAGGAGTTGAGCACCCTTCTGGAGAATGCCAAAAAGGATGCCGTTGATGAGTTCAAAGCTTCCAACCAGTTTACTAGTCTTTTGGACACCAACTACGCTGCTGGCTTTGAAGATTTTCGTATGGACGCTGTAGAATGCTTCCCTGAAGTTGACTTCAGTTCCATCAAGCTTAATCTTGGTGTTGCAAGCTCTCTCCTCTAGACGAGTTCTGAAGATGTTAATATGAGGACGACACTACCACCAAACCCAACTTGCCCAAAACGAGCCTAAAATGGAGATAACCCTTCCCAATAATTTTTTTTTTAGTTTCTCTCTTTCTTTTCTTTTTTTATGATGGTTCTGTTGTTTTGGACCATTTAAATTTATGCAAGTACATTTAATTCACCTAAGTACATTTTACTCGTCTATAATCTTTGGGATGAGCTTTGATACAATTGCCTCTAGGCTTTTCTTTAAGGGTTTTTGGATGATGGTCGTCTACCATTTTTTAAATTTATGAATGAATGTTTATTTTCATTACTTACTGTTGAACATGTTATTATGTGGACGAATTTCATTATTTACATCGTCTACATTGTACTGGTTTTTTAAGTGTGGTCTGTCCACTTATGAAAGCATTTAGCTTGTTCGTGTTAAGTTTCCTTATGTCCAACATTTTTACCATTCTTTAAATTTTACAAGTGTAACTCGTCTTATGAATGGCGTTGCTTTTACTAGCTTTATTCGTCCCGGGGTTGGACTTAGCCAGTTCTTTTTCTTGTCTAAAGGTTAGACAATTTACTTTCGTCTTTAGGTAAGACGCTTCCAGCATTTACTCATCCAAAGATTGGATTGTTTTGGATGGTTATATCTATCCATGGATTTTAAATATTCTTACATGCATGCATTTTCTTGTCCATTTCTTGGACGAATATGCTTAAGGTTTTACCTCGTCCATTGGATGAATATACATTTTCTCGTCCATTTATTAGACGAGTATGCCATAAGCTTATTTTTCTTTACTTTATCCTTATTTCGAGGAAAGCTTATAGACGCTACATCTCTACGTCCAAAGATTTTGCTCATCTTGGGCCTTTAGCCTTTTTATGTATGAAGTCACGAAGATTAGGAATTCATAGACTACATACATTGGAAATCCAAATTGTATACATAATACAAACATTGACCACAAGCATGTCACATGCTTAGAAGCTAGTGCCTTTTAGGAAAAAGAAAATGCTTACACACAAATAGATAAACTAAGTCCATGACCTCGTTCATAGTTTAGAGACAGTGCATAGTTTAGAAACTGACGCATTTTTAGGAAATTAAAAATACAACATATAATGCTAATAATAAACACAAGTAAATGCCAGTATTAAAAATCAACACACAACTTTGGCTCGTCCAGGGTGACAACATCTAGGAGGATCTCATCCAGGATGATGCTCGTTCAGGGAGATATGTTACTAGTAATATCTTCTTAAATGCTCAACATTCTAGGGGTGTTCTAGCTTTCTCCCGTCCAAGGCTTCTAAATAATATGATCCTTGTCTCTTGCAATTAATAACCTGTAGGATCTTTCCCAATTAGTTCCTAGTCTCATATGGGCTAAGTTTCTTTTTGCCAAAGAGACCCTTTTTAGGACGAGGTTGTTGGAAAAAACTGGTTATGTATCTCATACAAAACACATAGCAGAAGTAACAAACAAGGATTTATTTCATTCATGATTGATAATATGTACTATGTAAATTTCAGAATTTAAGAACAAAATAGCGTACCTTGGTGTGGTGAAATTCAAAACCAAAAATTGAAGTACTCGGGAATACTTTTAATCTTCACTCCAATTCCACTTTACCCCCAAGATGTGTGGTCTTTCAATTAGTTTTCAAAGGGAGAATGAAAGTATGTCTCACTCTTACATACACACCATTTCTTATATCACTAATAAAAATTCTGCATGTTTCTCCTTTTATAACTAATTGATTATCTAATTGGGCTGGCTTATTGGACCTTTCAATTGGGCTTTAGTGTGTGGCTTGGAGTGAGACCAAAAGGGACCAATAAGACACTAGCTCCAATGAGTCTTAGACTTTTCTATCAACTCTTGACAAGTCTAAAGTTACCATTAATTATATTTAATACCATTATATAGATATAATTGCATTCTAGGCCTTATTAATAAATTATATCCCAAGACTTTATTGTACATGTAACCCCTTCAAAAAATATTTGTAGTAATACAAAGTCATAAAATATAGATTGCCACTTTGAAAATTACTACATCTTAATCCTTGAGTATCTGGTTTAATCATTTAAAGTTATTCATTATATATTTATGAAATTCAATTTCATAAATATATACTTTAGTAATTTCTTACCAAAGTGGTTAGGCTTAACTCTCTGAATAATTGAACCCATTAAACTTATCTCAAGAGAATATTTTATATCTCCATCAAGAGACTATAAATTCCATTTTGAGAATATATGTTCCATCAACACTAAATATGGTTGCTCAACATACTGAGGTTTTGACCGTTACTTTAGATCTTACTCCTGATATATCAAAATAACCTACAGTTCATGATCAGGTCCATTATCTTCTCAGGATTAAGAGTTCATGTAAATAAAAGTCGTGAGATTTATTATTCATTTGACAGTCGTTAGAAGAATAATAAATCTCACAGCGGTCAAATTCAATATATCTTAACTCTTAAAACATATCAACATATCAACTAGAAGTCTCTACTTCTATGATCAAGACAAATCATCTTAGTTGATACGTTGTAGTCTTCGCAGATGAAATGCCCAATTTCATCACTGACTACGAATTATAAATTCTGAGTTTACAAAGAACTTATGACTTATATCTTTTGTGACTAAATCACATAAATCACATACTACGCATCTCATGGACTATATGATAATGTCTCAGTATTCATGTTACCATTATTTTAGATAATAATAAAACAACTTTATTAATCACAATATTAAGTCATACATAATGTCATACATAATATCATACATAGTATCATACAATAGGATTTAAGGGCACAAATCCTAATAGAGGTCTCCAATGTTGAGGTGTTTGGGTTTCACCATTGCATCATGTTGTCTGGCTAGAAGGCTTTTATACTTTTCTGTCATTTGCTCCGTGTCCATCCTTACCTCGTCTATCAAATCAAGGTTGAGACGAAGTTGCTCTTCGTTATCCTTGTCCATAGTGGAGTCCACAATACAAGATTGCTTAACACTCCTCCAACTTATAGCTCCACCTCCCAAGGTGAAAACACATCTTGAAGTGGATTTTCTAAAATCTAGATCAGATTGAAAATCTGAATCTGTATAGCCAATGGGAATTAAATCCTCACACCGGTAAATAAGCATATAATCTCTTGTTCTCCTAAGATACTTGAGAATATGCTTTATAGTTTACCAATGTTTTGGTCCTGGATTTGATTGATATCGGCTAACCATACCGACTGAATAACAGATATCTGGTCTAGTACAAAACATGATATACATAAGACTTCCCACTACATAAGCATAAGGAATTTGTCTCATCATATTTTCTTCCTCTTAAGTCTTAGGCCTTTGGTTATCGGACAAAGGAACTCCATGTGTAAAAGGAAGCAATCATTTCTTGGAGTTTTGCATGCTAAACCATTCTAGAACCTTATTTATATATCCAGTTTGTGATAAGCCTAACATCTTATTCTTGTGATCTCGCCAAAGCTTGATCCTTAGAATAAAGTTAGCCTCACCCAAGTCCTTCATATCAAATTGGCTTGACAACCAAACCTTTACCAATGACATTACCCCTACATCATTTCCAATGAGTAGAATATCATCAACATAAAGCACTAGGAACATTACTACTTTATCTTGATATCTTTTGTACACACATGGTTCATTAAGATTTTGTTCAAAACCAAATAACTTGATTGCTTGATCAAATTTGATGTTCCATGACCTAGATGCTTGCTTAAGTCCATAAATGGACCTTTTCAACTTGCATACCATATGCTCTTGATTCTTTGCTATGAAACCTTCCGGTTGCAACATGTATATTTCTTCTTCAAGATTGCCATTAAAAAATGCAGTTTTGACATTCATTAGTCAAATCTCATAATTATAATGAACATCAATGGATAAGAGAATTCTGATAGACTTAAGCATGGCGACTGGCGAAAAAGTTTTATTATAATCAATACATTCTTTTTATGTATACCCTTTCGCCACTAGTCTTACTTTCAAGTCTCAACATTTCCATCTATCCCTCTCTTCCTCTTGTAAACCCATTTGCAACCAACAGGTTTAATGCCATTAGGCGCCTTTACAAGATTTCATACATGATTGGAATACATAGAATCCAATTCAGATTTCATAACTTGGACCCAATGATGTACATCTATATCATTCATTACTTCATCATAAGTGTAAGAATCTGATTCAGTCTCTTCTGAGATAGCTTCATAAGTTTCTCCTAAACCTATGAATCTTATAGGAGGATAAACAATTCTCCCACTACGACGAGGCACCTGTGTACTAGACATCTCATGAGTAGTACCTTGTGGTGTATCTAATACAGTCACATCATCTCTAGTTTCATCCATTGGTTGTTCAACTACAGGTTCATCTATTTCAGCCAATACAACTTTACTTCTAGGATTAAAATTATTCACATAATCATCTTCCAAAAATTTGGCATGGGTGCTAACAAACACTTTGTTACCCTTATGATTATAGAATAAATAACCCTTGGTTTCTTTTGAATACCCTAAAAACATGCATACTTCCGTTTTAGCTTCCAACTTATCAGACTTCCTTTTCAACACATGTGCTGGACATCCCTAAATGTGAAGATATTTCATACTAGGCTTGTGCCCACTCCACAATTCCTTGGGCGTGTTGGGAACAGATTTTGATGGAACCAAATTCAAAAGATGCATAGCAGTTTTTAGTGCATATCCCCAAAAAGAACTGGTAAAGTTGAGTAACTCATCATGGACCTAACACATAGTTTGGCTCATTTGGAGCTAAGCACCTTAAGTAGGGTTGAGAGAAGCCTATTTTATATAATACCTCGTCTATGAGGATATACTTAGCAGTTTTGATCCTTAACTTTCTAGCCTTGTCCTTGTCCTCTGGAAGCCTTCCATCTTTGAGGTAAACTACTATTTGAGTCATCCAATTTTCTTCTCCTTCAATTTGTTGTACATTTGGAAGGTCTATACTTGGTTTGTACTAGACTTAATCATACTCATCCATAGCTCCCCTGTGAAGCTGCCTTTGCCAAAGCATCTGCTTCCATATTTTCCTCCCTTGGAACTTGAACAAAATTGGCATCCTTAAATTTGTTGACGATCCTTTTCACCTGTCAAAGATATTTCTTTGTTCGGTCTTCCTTAGCTTCACACATTCCATTTACTTGACTTATGATCAAATGAGAATCTCTGTGGACGACTACTGACTCTGCCCCTAGGGATTTAGCCAATTTCAACCCTTTGAGAAGAGCTTCATATTCAGTTTCATTATTGGTCTTCTGATACTATAGACGAGCTGCATATTTTAACTTGTTCCCTTCTGAGGATTTTAGCACAACTCCAATTCCTCCCGCATATAATGTGGATGAACCATCTACATAGACGACCCATATCTAAGCTTCATCAATCTTGTCTAACATACCTTGGTTGGGAGTGAACTCTGCAATGAAATTTGCCAATACTTGAGCCTTTATAGCGCTTCTTAGTTAGTACCTGACATCAAACTCACTAGGTTCTACGACCCATTAGATTAGGCATCCTGCGGTTTCCAACTTGTTCATCACCTTCTTGAGTGGATGATCTATTAAAACGTTGATGACATGAGCCTGAAAATAATGTCTTAACTTCCTGGACACTATAAGCAAAACAAAAGCTAGTTTTTCCATCGTAGGGTACCGTCCCTCCGCTCTCCTAATCAATGCTAAGCTCACTGCATGTGGAGACACTGCCAAATACAAGTATAATTCGTCACTTGGTATAGACGGGCTCAACAAAAGAGCCATTATGAGATAGGCCTTGAGGTCTTGAAATGCCTTATGACACTTGTCCATCCATTCGAATGCCTTCTTGAGAACCTTAAAAAATGGCAAACACTTGTCAGTAGCTTTTGATACAAACCTGTTAAGAGCGGCAACTCGCTTAGTGAGAGATTGGACTTCTTTGGCATTCCTCGATGGTTCCATATTCAGTATCGCCTAAATTTTATCAGGATTTGCTTCAATTACTCTATGTTAAACCATGAACCCAAGAAACTTGACTGATGAAACTCCAAAAGCGCACTTGCTCGGATGTAACTTCATGTTATATCGCTTAAGTGCATCAAAGGTCTCTTGAAGGTCGTCCAAATGTTTTTCCTCGTCCAAGCTCTTTAACAACATATCATCTACATAAACTTTCACATTCTGTCCAATCTGTGAATGAAACATATGGTTAACCAGCCTTTGATAAGTTGCCCCCACGTTCTTCAAACCGAAGGGCATCATCTCGTAGCAAAACAAACATTGACTGGTAATAAAGGATGTCTTCTCTTGAGTCACCTCGTCCATCCTTATTTGATTGTAGCCTGAGAAGGCGTCCATGAAACTTAGCAATTTATGACCCGTAGTTGAGTCCACCAGCTGGTCAATATGTGGCAATGGGTAGCTATCTTTGGGGCAAGCCTTGTTCAAATCGGTGAAGTCCACGCACATCCTCCATTTGCCATTTGTCTTCTTGACCATCACCACGTTAGCTAGCCAGTTCAGGTAATATACTTCCTAGATAAATTTTGTCGTGGTCAACTTCTAGACTTTTTCTTTAATGGTGTTATCTTGCTTAGGAGCAAAAACTCTTTTCTTCTTATGAACAGGCTTGGAGGACGAGTGCACATTCAACTGGTGAATGCGAAAACATCAATAGAACTGGACGAGGTCTTGCTTCGTCTTCTCCTTCATACTTGTTCCAATTTTGGTAAATTTCTCAAGATTACCCTTTTCTAGAGGGATGTCTTCTAGCACTTACGTGGGCTCCGTAGTAACTCTTCTCTCGTCTATGATCATCGCCTGCATGTGCTCGTCCATAGCCAACATGGCTAGATAGTATTCTCTGACGGCTAATTGGCCTCCTTGCACTTGACCTACTACATGATCTATAAGAAACTTAACAGATAAATGGTAGGCAGACGTTACTGCCTTCCAACTGTTTAGAGTCGGTCTTCCAATGATAGCATTGTATGAGGATGAACAGTCCACAACCAGGAAGTTTACCTCTTTGGTTATTTGCTGTGGATACGCTCCTACCACCACAGGTAATGTAATGGTGCCCACAGGTAGCATTCTCATCCCTCCAAATCCTACCAATGGCGAATTTACTAGATGAAGTTGATCTTGTCCGAGCCACATTTGTTGGAAGGTAGGGTAATATAAAATGTCTGCCGAACTTCTATTGTCTACCAACACCTTCCTAGTCGTATAGTCATCAATGAACAATGTAATGATGATCGCGTTGTCATGTGGGTGGTGAATCCTTTTAGCGTCCTCGTCCGTGAATGTAATGGCCTGCTAATCTGCCCCCTCGTCCTTGGAGGTCATCTAGAGAGCTGGACATTTTGCACAACCTTCAGGCACGTCATCCTTGACTTGGAAGATTGCCCTGTAGAGATCCCTCCTATAATAACTCTTATCTCTCTAAGTGGGGGTTGAGACGATTCTTCTACCTTTCCTTTCAACTTCTCATCCTTGTGATCTCATTCAAGAAAGTTTCTTAATTTTCCTTGCCTGATGAGATTCTCTATCTATTGCTTAAGTCAAAACACTTGCCCGTGTCATGCCCATGGTCTCTATGGAAGCGACAATGCTTGTTCCTATTGTGCTTGTTGGGATTTCCCTTCATTTTTTCTGTCCACTTCAGGGATGGATCATCCTTGATTTGCATAAGCACTTATTCGAGTAGCATGTTCAAGGGCGTATAGTGCTGACTCCTTGCTGAAGAAGAACTTTCCTTCTTGTTGTCTTGATCTTTCTTCTCTCCCGTCTAGGCCTTCTTTGGATGAGGACCCTGCTCTAGATGGCGCGGAAGATCTTTTCATTCGCTCAACCTTCTTCCTCTTCTTGGCTATGATTGCGTCCTCTGCATTCATGAAGTTTTAGGCTGAATGGATGAGTTCAATCATGGTTTGAGGCTCTTGCTTATAAAGCTTATGGATGAATAAATCGAAATTAACTCCATTATAGAAGGCTGTCAATAACAACTTGTCGTCCATCTCGTCTACCGTTAGGGCTTCCCTGTTGAAACGAGTAATGAAGGACCGCAAGCTTTCATTTTCCCCTTGCCCTATGGTTAACAAGTTGGACGAGGAACGCTTACGCCTTTGTCCTTCAATAAAATTATTGACAAACAACTTACTCAATTCTTCGAAAGAGCTCACAGTGTTTGGAGGTACCTTGTTGAACCACACTCGTGCCAGCCCTTTAAGGGTGGTAAGAAAGGCCCTACACATAATCTCATTTGGAACCCCTTGAAGATGCATTGTAGTCTTGAAAGTAGCGATATGATCAAAATGATCGCGCATTCCATCATATGATTCCAAGGAAGGCATCTTGAACTTAGAAGGCAGGGGATGACTGTTGACGGAAGGCACGAAAGGGGAATCAGTTTGATGGACTAAATCATCTACGGTACTGACCCTTCTCATGTTCTCCCTCATCTCATCCATGACCTTCCTCATCTGATCCATCTCCCTCTCCAAAGTGTGGCACCCTTCATGAGGCAGTACCCCTTGACTGATTCTCAGGCTCAGCATTTTCTCCTTCTTTGACTTCTTGACTCTGGGCTTGCCCTTCCATGTATCTTTCATGGTGTTGCCTCCTCAAACTAATCTCCCTAGTCAACTCTTGGTTCTGACAGGTTAATTCCGCCATGGACTGTATGTGTTGGATGGAAGATGGTTGCATGATAGGTGCTGATTGGCAATCATGGTTGGGGTTACTAGAAGCATTCCCACTCTCCTGGTGGCTTGGACTAGTGGCCATCGATTTATCCAAACCATGTAGCCTTTTGTTGAAGGAAGATAAATTGCAAAACACAAAATTAATCTTCCCACAGATTGCGCCAATTGATGATGCACAGAAAATCAGTAGGTTGAATGCTCCGGGCTTCAATGGACTAATGATGAAAGCTTGAAAAGAAAAAGGACACAAGATCAAAGGAGACCGGGTTGAACCGGCCAAGAACCCTTCGATGCTTAAGTTAACTAGTAGAAACAAAAATACCCAATGATTTCAATCCTATACTTATTTAATCTTAATGGTTTTGTAAAGATTAGAAATGGAAGTACCCAAATTTATATCAATATTTTTATTGATTTCTGTAATATAAAAAGCAAAACAAAAGCAAACATCTAAAATTGAGAAAACAAACATTTTGTCAGAGAACGCAAAAACCCTAAACAAAAATGAATCAAATCTAAACATATCAACAAAAAAACTCAATTAAAAGTAACATTTCATACCCAAATGGCCAAATCTAAAAAATGGGGAAAAAAATTGTACCAGTGCTAATTTCAATGATCTGGGTGGCGGATATATGGCCTAATAGTGTTGATAGTGCATTGTTTTTTCTTTTTGTGTGCTTGTGGTTCCGATAGTCCAAGTCTGGCGAGGGAACGGAAAATGGCCGGCCTTAGATATTTCTTCTCTCTCTTCTCGCCAACGAACTCTGCTTGGTTCTTCTATCTCCATATCCCTTAATCAAAACCAAATCTGACCCAAAATACCAATCTAAATCATAATTAACACCCAATTAATTCTCCAAATAAAAACCAAAATCTCTAAATTTTTTAATTTAAAACGGATTTTTACTAGTAGCGATTCTGATAGTTGGATAGTGATTGGAGGCTTACGGTGATGGCAAAAATTGTGGTGGCAACCCTTTCTCAATCCATGGTGCATTAACTTATCAGTCTGACAGTGATTCTTCCTCTTCTTCCAAAAAAAAAAAATCCAATCGGTCACTCTCTTTGCACTTTGTGTCTAAATGACCCTCTCTATCATTCTTCTTATCTTTCTTTGTATGGACGGTCTCTTAGTCTCTCTTAATTTTCAAATTGTTTTTGGTTCTTATTTTTCTTTTTCACCAATCGGGCTCAAAATAGTGTAACGTTCGGGCTTACGACTTTTAAAAGTGTGGACGTGGCAGGTTTTTGAGTGGGCTTTTTTCCTAACGTGTCAACACCATCTCAATTGTAGGGAAATGCTTCTTCTATTATAGTAAATAGTCGCTAACCCGTGCGATGCATGGGTAACTTTTAGCTCAAAATGTTAACATGTCCAAGTTTAAATATTTATCTAATTTCGACTATTTTAAAGTTAAATCATCTCCCATATGAAATGGAGAGAGAAAAGAAACATCTCGTATGACAAATTGTCAAAATTTTAAACATCGTTAAAATGAGAAACATTCAAATTTTATATAGTAATATATTACATAATCATAACGTGCTATTACAAATACAATTCCTTGGTAAATGTTAAGATATATGACAACTATTTTATATTATTTTGAGTAAAATTTAGCCCCACAATTGTAGTTTATCACATAAAATCGGAACTACAGCCATGTAAAAAGAGAAAATTAAAATTAGATATAATAACAAAATTCTTTTACACCACAATAGAGCCAAGAGAATTATTATTATAACGCATAATCCAATATGAGTATGAGGCTAGGACTTGTACTCTACATTATTACAAGAAAAAAAAAAAGAACAAATCTAGAATAAAGGGCAAAAAGAGAGCATATCTAATTAGTTAAGAAATCAAACAGACAAAATTCTAGTAGTGAGGAATAATTAAAATTGTAACAAAATAAATATAAAATAACACAACTTTACCGTCAATATGATTTCCCTACATCTACATCACACCCAATTACTCTGTATTTTATTGGCTTTCACGGAAACTAAACCAAAAAAGAAAAGAAAAAGAAGCATAAATCAATTTGCTATGTTTCTTAATCCAGTGTACTCAATCAAGTATTCTTGTGCCCACAATGAGATGTTCCATGGACCATAGTGGATGCTTTGTAATTTCAGTATATTGTTGATTTTTGGTTGCCAAATTCTCCACGCAATGCAGTAAAAATTTCTGTGTCATTTGCTTTACTCAAACATGAATTCAATTACTCCCTAGAGAAATAAAGAGTGAACCTCCTGAAGTCCAGACCATAGTCTACAACTCTCCCAAATCTAACAGATTGTATAACATGCCAAAAAGATAACCAACTAAGAATAGAATAATATAGAAAAAACGTAACGAACATGTTTATTAGTTTAGAGAGAAAGCAACGTACCATTCCATTGCAATGACCACCATTAACTTCTTCAACATATTTTCACCTTTAAATTAAAAACAACAAAATTAAATGAAACCTTGATTAATAAGGTAGTCAGGTCAGGTCTATTATTAAAGCATATTTGTCAAGTGTAACATTGGAACTATCAAATGACATATTCATTTACTTTTCTTTGTGTGATGGCAAAGCATATTCTGATAGCTAATTAATAGCATTATAGTGAGATCTGAGTTGAAGGTAAGGAAACATGTCAATGAAATAATAGGCAACTTCTGACTTTAGATTAAAATATAAACAAAATTATATAATGCGTAACTTGTCCAACAGACGACAAAGGAGCACTACTCTTTGAAGGCAACCAAACCCTCTGCTAGGTTTCACTTGGCAGTGGGAGTGAATAATTGGCACAATCATCATTCCCTACAACCCAAACTCAAAAAAATAAGAGTCAGAGAAAAAAGGGACTCTCTCCTATAATTGAAACACTTCAATTTGGCTTAGGTATCATCACAAACACTTAGGGGTGATGAGGTTGGACTCTTTTCATATGCTATGCATTGAAATCCTGGCTATTGTAGACAATAATCTGGGATGATGATAAACACCGTTTCCCCTCGGATCATGACAATAGAAATAACCTACAACATTTAACATTCCATGAGATAAAAGAGATGACAATCCAACTACAAATTGTAGACCACTGAATTCATTTGATGTCAAGCTTTACATTCAAACTCAATTGCAAGTTGGATTACAAATATCAGTAGCATAATCAATGGTAATTATATAGCAAAGTATAATTCCAAGCCAAAATTTGATTCTAAGGAACAACATATGATCCAACTCAGTTTTTGCAGGAGAAGAAACGGCATTTTTTTCCTATCCTTTTATCTTCTTCTTTTTTTCCCTCAAATGTGAAGAATAAATTAAAATTTTGAAAGACAACAAAGATGAAAAAATTAATGTATAAATAATGTGACTTCCTCCACCGACAATAATGTGAGTTAAATATAAATAAGCAGAATCTCACCAACATGTTTAATATAACCACAAATCAAACACTTACCCAACAAAACTTTTTTAATGTAAATAAGCAAGATCTCACCAACATGTTTAATATAAACATAGGTCATGCACTTAGCCAACAAAACTTCCTAAGAGCAAAACCTTAAAGACACATCACAAAAGCAAACAACAACAAAATTACAACTTAGAAGAAAAACATAACAAACAAAAGATCCTAGAGAGTTAAGAAAAATTACATCTCAACACAAGCAATTAACAACAAAATTACTAAATTTCATAACTTTGTTTTATTCACATAGCAAAAAATAACTTCTAGAGCCTATAAATATGGCCACATACCAAAACTATCAACCAAATTATAGCACATGTTAGAATATAAATATCAAGCAACCGAGATGACCAAATTTTTAGTGAAATAAAGTAGAAAAGTGCATTCATGATCAATTGGAAACCTAAGCAAACCTCAACTCCACAAAAATCATACTTTAAAATCAAGTTCTAATCTACTTCCAAAACATAGTTAAACAAATGATTAAATGCATTAAGTACTAATCAAATTAAATAAAAGATCAAAAGAATAGTAAATGTAACATCTCCTTAACAATTTAACCATTACAAACTCTCTATGAAGTCCATATATCGAAGTGTAGGTGTCTAAAATATCCCTAGATACACAGTACTTAAGTATGCGAGTTATGTTGAGTGCAATATGATAGAGGTTAAAACTGATTTAATTCGAAGGTATAGAACTACAAAACCTCCATATAAATATAACTAAAACAATTTATTTATTTTTAATCCAATAACTAAATCAATTTCAACAATTAAAAAATTAAGAAATAGGCATTAATATTTATCAATTCCACTATGAGACGACAAAAAAAGAGGGTTTTTTTTTAATATATTTTATTTTAAATCAAGGTGATAAAAACTTGCCAAATCTTTTTGAACCAAATCTTGTCAATAGAAAAACTACAACTACAAATATTCCAACTTACAAACCTCAAAGGTGTGCCAATATTTCATAGTTTCATACCAGTGCCACATATTTCTTTGTTTGATTATGTTGGAATCTTAGAATTGAACAACAAATAAACCAATAAAATCAACATATATATACAAAATCCGAAAAGCAACAAAACTGCTGCAAACAAACCAAGCCAAGAAATCAACGACAACTCAAAAGGATTTTGTGAATACAACAGAAGGCCAAAATTTATATCAATATGGGAAAAAGAAAGAATTGAATCCAAAAATTAAGTACCACCTGTCTAAAGAGAAATTCCATCAAACACATGGCAGGCAACCCTTTTCAAAATCCTCCAATCGTGCCCTTCTTTTTCTCATCTTTCTAAATCTCTCAAACCAATTCTAAATTTTAAACCTTAATCAAAACCAATTCTAGGCTACATACATAAATCAAAACTAAACAATTCATATCAAATTTTTTGAACATAAGAAAGTACCTTTAACTGATGTGGTATCAGCGGTATTACGGTGGTGGGATGCCGACTGAAAGTGAGTGCTGGCTTGACAATGTTGGCAGCCCTCAAACTTCTCTCTCCGGGTCTCTATTTCTACTCGATGTGCCTTAAAGATGTTTTTCTTGGTTTGAGGCTTTGCTTGAAAATAGGTAAAAACTTGTATGGAGAGATTGTCACAAAGTTCTTGCAAGAAATAAAGTACAAAGAACAGAATTGAAAAGAGAAGCCATTTTTCTGAGATTTTCCACCAAGTAGAGAGAAATTGTTTCAAAGTTGTGCACAGAAAAATTAATTTCAGAAGAGAGTGAGAGAGAAAGATAGGGAGAGAGAAGTAACGAATAGAAACAAAGAAGGTAAAGTCTTAGATTTTTTTATTATATAGTTTTTATGGGTAGGAACATGAAGCAGGTTTGTAACTCCTACCCAAAAGTTAGAACGTTGTATTTTTTTTTTTTTTTTTTTCAGAAACTTTTGAGAAGTAAAACAGTATCTAATGAATCAGAACATTGTCTTTAAATTAATATACGCTACTAAACACCAAAGTTACTAAGAATACCAAAGCTTTTCGCAGAAATCACCGTACAAAAAGTCACTTCTTTTCACGTTTTTAAAATGTAAATGTGGCAGTAATTTATGCAGCCACGTGGCGCAATAAGAAGTGGTCAACAAAAAGTCAAACGTTTCGGCTATTAGTTATTATATAGATATAGATGATGTATAATTTGTTCTCTAAAATCTGTTCAACATAATTTGTTTTCTTTAAAAATTAAACAATTCTTTTTTGGTCCAATTAAGTTTACTTCGGTCACATTCTATTTATGAAATTGTAAGCAAGGTTATTGCAAATAGACTTAAACCTTTTCCCAATAATATTATCTTAGAAACACAAAGTGCCTTCACTACTAGTAGGTTGATTATTGACAATGTTTTGATTGCATTTGAATCCTTGCATCATACGAAGACAAGTTGTACAGGAAAATCAAGTTACATGGCATTAAAATTAGACATGAGTAAAGCATATGACAAGGTGGAATGGATTTTTCTGGAGAAAATACTTTTGAATTTGGGTTTCCAGAACTCATGGGTATCTTTGTGATGGAAAATACATGTTTGCATCACATACTGATAGGACAAAAACGTATTGACCCCTTGTGATGAATTAAGTTATTAATTATCACGCAAACGCGTGGTAGCACAAACAAATCACTAATAAACTAAAGTATGCCGCGGAAAATAAATGACACGATGATTTGTTTACGAATGGGGAAAACCTACATGGCAAAAACCCCACCGGGTGATTTTAAGGTCACCACTCCCGAAATTTCACTATTATAACAACAAGCGGTTACAAGTAAATGAATCCTAGTACCTTATACCAACCTACAGTTGTACCCTTACCCCAATACCCAATTGGACTTACTCTGTAGTGACAATCTCTCCTTTCAATGCACGACTCTCAGTACGTAACTAACCAATCTGATGCGCGGATCCCAGTACGCGGCTTACTCCTTTACACGAATCCCAGTACGTGACTAACTTCACAGCAACCCTTTGATTGTTATAGTTGATTTGTAGTAGCTTCACATAGAAACACCAATAAGATCTTCAATGTTGGTACAAGAGACTTTGTTTGGTCACAAAACCCAAAGGCGTACAAGAAACGCAATAAGAGCTCTTTCTTCTGTAGGAGGAGGCTAGGGTTTCAAAAAGAAAACCTTATGAATCTCTCTAGGGTTAGGTTTTTCTTTTTCCACCTCCTTTAAATAGGAGCTTTAATGGGCTCTCCTATTCCAAATAGATTTACACAAATCTTGAGTTTTCCTAGTCCAATAAGAGTTATACAAATCCATAAACAAATGGCCTTTTAAAGTAAAAACGTTGCTGACTATAATCTAAAACCCGTAAGCTCGATCGATCGGGACATCTGTCGAGCTTTAATGAATCTCGACAGATCGAGCTTCTGTCGATGAGGTATCAAGACCTGCAGTTTTACACTTTTCTTGAGCAGTTCTTGGGTAATCTTCATATCTTCAATTTAACCACTTGTACTGATCATCTTGATCCTACTTAGATATACCCAAAAACAAATAAAGTGCGTTTTGTCAAAGGATATGCCAATTACATAAAAATATGTCCCCAACACATACAAAACATGCGCAGCGGAAAATTAACGGATCTACTTCATTTACAATTGATAACATGTACTATGTAAATTTCAAAATTCTAGAACAAGAGAGCGTACCTTGATGAGGAGAAATTCAAAACAAGAATCAAAAGTACTCGGGAATACTTTTAATCTTCACTCCAATTCCACTTTACGCCTAAGAAGTGTAGTTTCTTAATCAGTTTCAAAGGGAGAATGATAGAGCGTCTCACTCTCACATACACACCATTTCACAACGATGTCTCCCTTTTTCACACATATAAATTATGTATATTTCTCTCCTTATAACTGATTATCTAATTGGGTTAGCCTTTTGGGCCTTTCCAATTGGGCTTTAGTATGTGGCTTGGAGTGGGACTAAAAGGGACCAATAAGACACTAGCTCCAATGGGCCTTGGGTTTTTCTGTCAACTCTTGACAAGTCCAAAGTTACCATTAACTATATTTAATACCACTATATAAATATAGTTGTACTCTAGATCTTATTTATAAATTATATCCCAAAACTTTATTATACATGCAACCCCTCCATAAAATATTTGTAGTAATACAAAGTCATGAATGTAAACTGCCACTTTGTAAATTACTACATCTTATCCTTGGGTATCAGGTTTAATCATTTAAAGTTATTCATTATATATTTATGAAATCAAATTTCATAATTATATACTTTAGTAACTTATTACCAAAGTGGTTAGACCTAATTATCTGAATAACGGAACTCATTAAACTTATCTCAATGAAATATTTTATATCTTAATTAAGAGATTATGAATTCCATATTGAGAATATATGTTTCATCAACACTAAATGTGACTGCCCAACATACTGAAGTTTTGACCGTTACTTTAGATCTCACTCCTAATATATCAAAGCAACTTACATTTCATGATCAGGTCCATTATCCTCTCAAGATTAAGAGTTCATGTAAATAGAAGTCGTGAGATTTATTATTCATTTGACAATCGTTAGAAGAATAATAAATCTAACAGTAGTCCAGTTCAATATGTCTTAACTCTTAAAACATATCAACATATCAACTAGACGTCTATACTTCCATGATCAAAACAAATCATCTTAGTTGATATGTTATAGTCTTCACAGATAAAATGCCCAATTTCATCACCAACTACGAACTATAATTCTGAGTTTATAAAGAACTTGTGATTTATATCTTCTGTGACTTTTCACATAAATCACATACTATTCATCTTATGGACTATATGATAATGTCCAATATTCATGTTACCATTATTTTAGATTATAATAAAACAACTTTATCAATCACAATATTAATTCATACATCAGGTCATACATAATGTCATACATAATATTATACATAGGATTATACAATAGGATTTAAGGGCACTAATCCTAACAATCTCCCACTTGCCCTAAAGACTATTGTGCACAAATCTAACTCTCATCTCCTCCAAATGTAACTCGAAAGTCTTTTGGGGCAAGACTTTGGTAAAGGGATCCGCTAGATTCTTTGCACTTTCAATCTTTGCTACTACTATATCTCCACAGCAACAATGTCTCGAATGATGTGGTACTTTCTCTTAATGTGCTTTCCTTTCTTATGATTCATTGGATCTTTGAATTGTGCAACTGCTCCACTATTATCGCAAAACAATATGATGGGAACTTGCTCCATTCTTACAACACCAAAATCAGAAAGGAATTTCTTGAACCAAACAGCTTCCTTTGCTGCCTCACAAGCAGCAACATATTCAGCTTCCATGGTAGAGTCCGCAATACAAGATTGTTTAACACTCCTCCAACTTATGGCTCCACCTCCCAAGGAGAACACACAACCTGAAGTGGACTTTCTGAAATCAAGATTTGATTGAAAATCTGAATTTGTATAGCCAATGGGAAAAAAATCCTCACACCGATAAACAAGCATATAATCTCTCATTCTCCGAAGATACTTGAGAATATACTTTACAGGTTGCCAATGTTTTGGTCCTGGATTTTATTGATATCGGCTGACCATGCCAACTAATAATAGATATCTGGTCTAGTATAAAGCATGGAATACATGAGGCTTCCTACTGCAGAAGCATAAGGAACTTGCCTCATCATATTTTCTTTCTATTGAGTCTTAGGTTTTTGGTCGTCAGACAGAGGAACTCCATGTCTAAAAGGAAGCAACCCTTTCTTGGAGTTTTGCATGCCAAACCGTTCTAGAACCTTATCTATATATCCAGCTTGTGATAACCCTAATATCTAATTCATATGATCTCGCCAAAGCTTGATCCCTAGAATAAAGTTAGCCTCACCCAAGTCCTTCATATCAAATTGGCTTGACAACCAAACTTTTACCGATGACATTACCTCTACATCATTCCCAATGAGTAGAATATCATCAACATAAAGCACTAGGAATATTACTACTTTATCTCGATGTTTTTTGTATACACATGGTTCATCAAGATTTTGTTCAAAACTAAATGACTTGATTGCTTGATCAAATCTGATGTTCCATGGCCTAGATGCTTGCTTAAGTCCATAAATGGACTTTTTCAACTTGAATACCATATGCTCTTGGTTCTTTGTTATGAAACTTTCCGGTTGCATCATATAGTTTTCTTCTTCAAGATTGCCATTAAGAAATGCAGTCTTGACATCCATTTGCCAAATCTCATAATCATAATGAGCAACAATGGATAAGAGAATTCTGATAGATTTAAGCATTGTTACTGGTGAAAAGGTTTCTTCGTAATCAATACTTTCTTTTTGTGTATACCCTTTAGCCACTAGCCTTGCTTTAAAGATTTCAACCTTTCCATCTATCCATCTCTTCCTCTTATAAACCATTTGCAACCAACATGTTAAATGTCGTTAGGTGCCTCTACAAGATCTCAAACTTGATTGGAATACATCGAATCTAATTCAGATTTCATAGCTTGAACCCAATAATGTGCATATATATCATTCATTTCTTCTTCATAAGTATAAGGATCTGATTCAGCCTCTTCTGAGATAGCTTCATGAGTTTCTCCCAAACCTATATATCTTATAGGAGGCCGAAAAATTCTCCCACTACGACGAGGTACCTGAGTACTAGACATCTCATGAGTAGTATTTTGTGTGTATCTAATACGGCCACATCATCCCTAGTTTCATCCATTGCCTGTTCAATTGCAGGTTCTTTCATTTCAGCCAATACAACTCTACTTCTAGGAGTAAAATTATTCATGTAGTAATTTTCCAAGAATTTGGTATTTGTGATAACAAACACTTTATTATCCTTATGACTATAGAATAAACCTCCAACACTTTCTTTTGGATACCCTACAAAAAATACCACTTCTATTTTAGACTGTAACTTGTCAGACTTTCCTTTTAACACATGTGCTGGACAACCCCAAATATAGAGATGTCTCATACTAGGCTTACGCCCATTCCACAACTCTACGGGTGTTTTAGGAACAGACTTTGAAGGTACTAAATTCAAAAGATACATTGTAGTACTTAAGGCATATCCCTAAAAGGAAATTGATAGAGTCGAATAACTAAACATATATCTAACCATATCTAAAAGAGTTTTATTCATTCTTTCTGCTACACCATTTTGTTGTGGAGTTTTAGGTGCAATCAACTAGTATATGATCTCATTTTCAGTCAAGTAATCATTGAAATCCCCAAGAAGGTATTTACCACCTCGATTAGATCGAATGACATTTATGTATTTACCTAATTGATTCTCAACTTCAGCCCTAAACTCTTTGAATTATTCAAAAGTTTCGGACTTCCATTTCATTTGGTATACATAACCAAATCTAGAGTAATCATTAGTGAAAGTAATGAAATACTCATAGCCACCTCTTGCTTGGATTGACATAGGACCACATACATCTGAATGTACTAGTTCTAGCAAATTTTGGGCTCTTCTTCCTTTTGCATTAAAAGGTCGTTTGATTATTTTACCTTCCAAACAAGATTTACAAACTGGAAAACCATCAAAGTTCATGGGCCCTAAGAGTCCATCTTTGATAAGTCTTTAAATTCTATTTGAATTAATATAACTCAAACGCAAGTGCCAAAGATATACATCATTAGTAGAAGGAAGCCTTCTCTTTAATGATTTCACATGTGAATTATTATCTAATTTAGAATTATATAATTCATGATTATCAGAAGTTAAAATATAAAGACCATCCACAATATTGCCAGAACAGATAAACACTTTACTCTTCTTTATTACAATATTGTCTTTAAGGATAACACACTATCCATATTTACCTAAATAAGTTGCAGAAATTAGATTCCTACGAACATTAAGTACATAAAGATAGTCTTCCAATATTAAAACCCTAGACTCCAAGCATAAATTAACAACTCTAACAGCTACAACCGGAATCTTGCTCCCATCAACCAAAGTAAGAAATAATTCCCCTTCATTCAGCTTTCTGGTCTCCTGAAATCCCTACAAAGAATTGCAGATATGATTAGTACAACCTGAATTCACACACCAGGAATCCATGGGATTCTGTACCAAACATATTTCAAGAAGAAAGGAACTTTTCATACCCTTATTCTTAGCAGCTTTGAACTTTTGACAATTCCTCTTTCAATGTCCTTTCTCACCACAATAGAAACATTTTCCTTTGGTTTTCTTTCCTTTGTTGGCAACCCCTAAGGCAATTTGTTTACTTTCTTGCTTGGTGAAGTCCTTCTTCTTCTTCTTCTTTTTACCCTTGCCTTTCAATTTAGGTTGAGAAGTAGAAGCTAAGCTTCACCCATATTGGCTTCAACACTAGAAGTACCAAGGATGCCTTCCACCACTACGAATTCATTCATTAATTTAGACAATGAATAAACGTTTTTGTTCATATTATAATTGAATCTGAATTTCTTGAATGATTCTGGTAGTGACTGGAGTATCATATCCACTTGGGATTCTCCATCAATATCAGCACCTAAAACCTCCATTATATTTAGATTAGAGATTAAAGATCATTGTAAGAGAATGCTCCCTCACTGAAGTACCTTCAGCCATTTTGGTATTATAAATCTGCCTTATAGTTTCCTACCTTGCAGAACGGCCTTACTCACCAAACATCTCCTTCAGACTTAGCATAATGTCTGAAGCAAGTTCTACATCCTGCATTTGATGCTGTTAAACATTTGAGATAGATGCTAGGATGTAGCACTTGGCTATCTCATTAGATTTCTGCCAACGACTATATCATTGTTTTTCCTCAGAAGGAGCATCTAATGAAGGAAAGTTAGAACATGGTTGAGTAAGCACATATTTGTACTCTTCAGCTGTAAGAACAATGTCCAAATTTCTTTTCTAGTCAACATTGTTGGATCCAGTCAGTTTGTTTTTATTAAGATTAGTAACAAGCGGGCTAAATGATGCCATGATCAAATCTAAAAATAATAAATATGAATATAATAAGTAAACTGTACATTATTAATTTAGCATATAAACATATAGTATGAAACCTTAATAAAATCATAACATAATATATGCAACGACAACCCAATCCAATATTCAATATCCCTCAGCATGGAGTGAACATTAAATATTATGATTGATTGAGAACTTTTCTCATTATTAGTGCTATCATGATGAATCTTATCAAACACTAATAATATGCCATTTTACATTTAGCCTCTAAGTAATAATAGTAAGAACTCAGCATAGAAGATACTATAATACTTAGTCTAGTGTATACCATTATCTAGAATCATGTGTAGCCACATTTCATCCCTTTAACAGGCTTATTTTGTAGTTTCACGATACAAAACACCCTCCGCATGGAATGCAAAGCTCAAGGCTAAGATAAGGTGTTTGATCAAACCATTATAAACCAGGAAATTCAATCTTGTAGGACCATGAAATAAGTACTCTCCGCATGGAATGCTAAGCTCAAAGCAAAGACAAAGTATATATTTCACACTACTATGAACTAACAATGGAGGCCGTAAGATGCAACCCTTGTATTTCTCTCCCACTAAATGTTTTAAATTAAAGGTTTTTAATTTGTAAACATGTGTAATCTAATCACACACAACCTTGCATTTTATACATTTGAAAACACTTAGAAAAAGTTCAAAATTCCCTTCAATGACATTTTTGTGAGTATCTCGCGACTAAGCTCTTCTCGCAAAAATGAATTAAGGCAAAAAAAAGAGGTGAAAACACAAAATTCAGACAGAAATTTTCGCGACAGTCTCGCGACTGTTTCGCGAGTAAAGCTTACCTTCGAAATATTTTGTGAAAACAGAAAATTCAAACAGAAGCTTTCACGACTGTCTCGCGACTATTTCGCGAGTAAAGCTTACCAGCGAAAAACCCGTGTTTTCAGTTTTTAAAGGGAAGATCTGAATAGTTTTCAACAGTTTTCCATGAACAAACAACCACCATATGAGCATAATAGATGAGATTTGATATCAAAACTAAATTCCATTGATGCTATAGCGTTAAAGATCAATTTAACATACTTAAATTCAAATTTAAACAACATCATAACATTAATATCAGTTTTTATCAAATCATAGTTTCAACAACCATGCAGAAAATTAAATACATATATAATCTTCTAACATCATGCAACTATTATCTCTAATTCCAAAACTCACAAAACATATTATACATATTCGAATTGAAGACCACTCTGATACCATTTGATGGAAAATACATGTTTGCATTATATACAAAACATACGCAGTGAAAAATTAACGGATCTACTTCATTCATAATTGATAACATGTACTATGTAAATTTCAGAATTCTAGAACAAGAGAGCATACCTTGGTGTGGTGAAATTCAAACAAGAATCAAAAGTACTTGGGAATACTTTAAATGATAGAGTGTCTCACTTTCACATGCACACCATTTCACAACGATGTCTCTCTTTTTCATACATATAAATTCTGTATGTTTCACTCCTTATAACTAATTATCTAATTTGGCTAGCCTTTTGGGACTTTCCAATTGGGTTTTAGTATGTGGCTTGGATTGGAGTGGGATCAAAAGAGACCAATAAGACACTAGCTCTAATGGGCCTTGGGCTTTTCTGTCAACTCTTGACAAGTCTAAAGTTATCATTAACTATATTTAGTACCACTATATAAATATAGTTGCACTTTAGACCTTATTTATAAATTATATCCCAAGACTTTATTATACATGCAACCCCTTCATAAAATATTCGTAGTAATACAAAGTCATGAATGTAGACTTTGTAAATTACTACATCTTATCCTTGAGTACCTAGTTTAATCTTTTAAAGTTATTCATTATATATTTATGAAATCTAATTTATGAAATCTAATTTCATAATTATATACTTAAGTAACTTTTTACCAAAGTTAACTGAACCCATTAAACTTATCTCAAGGGAATATTTTATATCTCGATTAAGAGACTATGAATTCAATCTTGAGAATATGTGTTTCATCAACACTAAATGTGGCTGCCCAACATATTGAGGTTTTGACTGTTACTTTAGATCTCACTCCTGATATATCAAAGTAACCTACATTTCATGATTAGGTTCATTATTCTCTCAGGATTAAGAGTTCATGTAAATAGAAGTCGTGAGATTTATTAATTATTTGACAGTTATTAGGAGAATAATAAATCTCACAGCGGTCCAGTTCAATATTTCTTAACTCTTAAAATATATCAGCATATCAATTAGAAGTCTACACTTCCATGATCAAGACAAATCGTTTTAGTTGATATGTTATAGTCTTCTTAGATGAAATGCTCAATTTCATCATCAACTACGAACTATAATTCTGAGTTTACAAAGAACTTGTGATTTATATCTTCTATGACTTTTCACATAAATCACATACTATTCATCTCATGAACTATATGATAATGTCCAATATTAAGACAACTTTATCAATCACAATATTAATTCATACATAATGTCATACATAGCATTTACAATAGGATTTAAGGGCACTAATCCAAACACTTTGATCATGGAGTGCATCACTATGGTGACATATTCTATTTTGGTTAATGGGGAGCCACAAGGAATGATTAGCCCAACTAGTGGACTAAGATAAGGAGTCCCATTGTCTCCTTATCTCTTTCATTTTTTGTGTGGAGGACCTAGATGCTATCTTTCGAAAGGCAGATAATGATGGGGACATTCATGGCTTCTTAATATGTAGAAGAGGCCCAAAGCTTACTCACCTCTTTTTTGCGTATGATTGCCGCATTTTTTACCATATTCATTCTTTGATCTGAGTGAAGCAAGCTTTCTTATTCCTGCCTACAAATGAAGGTAATCTCAAATACTTCTCATAATGTTGGATCGCCGAGAGACCAAGAGAGACTTTGATTGCCACTTGGGTAGCATCATCTGTATTTCTACTAAAGAAGAGTGTAGTCTTATCCTTGTTCACCCTTTGACCTGAGGCAGCTTCATAGGTGTTCAAAAGCTTTTTTATTTGATCACACTCCTTCAAAGTGGCCCTGCAAAGGATGGAACGAGAAGTTGCTCTCTCAAGCGGGTAAAGAAGTTATGGTAAAATCAATGATTCAATCAATCCCAGCCTATTCTATGAATGTGTTCAAGCTATCGGTTAGCCTTTGCAAAGACATTAAGACTATGATTCGAAAGTTATGGTGGGGAAGTGGTGAGGCAAAGAAGATCCATTGGGTAAAATGGAGTACGTTGTGTTCTTCAAAATCTGTTAGAGGTATGGGGTTTCGTGATATCCAAAATTTCAATAAGGTTATGCTTGCAAAGTAGGTTTGGAGGTTCCTCCATCAGAAAAATACCCTACGGTACGAGGATTTTAATGCCAAATAGTATTTTGGATGCACCAATTCCTTCAAAATGCTTCTATGCTTGGAGGAATATCTTGCAATCTACGGATGTAATTAAAAAAATAGCGATTTGGAGAATGGGAGATGGGCAAAACATTAGTATTTGGGATCATAATTGGCTACCCATACTTGGTATGAGCAAAGCGGTATCGCCAAGAATAGATGCAGAGCTAAATAAGG
>JACAVU010000007.1:19990107-20032607 GCA_014183005.1 Castanea mollissima | reverse complement strand
GTTCTTCTCTATTGAATTGTAGTTTTCAACATATTAGGGGGGAGGGCAATAACTTGGCACTCACCTTATCTAGAAGAGCAGTTCTATCAGCAGACACCGATGTATGGGTAGAAGAACTACCTACAAATTTGGATGATGTATTCCAATTTTATTTAGTTCAATAAAATTCACTTACCTTTTTCTATATAAAAAAATGTATACTTCAGTCCAATTTGGTCTACTCGGTCAATTTCGGCCCTTTTCATTCCATTTTGGACTAATTGAGCCTTAAATTGATTCTTTTTGTAGTTTGCCTTTCCAAGTTTAGCTCAATATTTCTTTCTTTTTTTTTTCTTAATTTTTGAGTTGAAAAGTATGTAATTTTATTATATTTGGGTTAAACTCTAGTTTTGAGTTAAAAATAGGGTTGTAAAGGAGCTGGGCTTTTTTGAGTAGTGCATGTTCAAGTTTGGCTCGTCAATAAAAAACAAAAGCTCAAACTTAGCTTGAGTTTGTGACAAGCCTAAAATAATGTTTAAGCTTGAGCTCGTGAGAATGCCAAAAAGCTTGGGCTTGGCTTGGCTTGATTAGTTAGTCAAGCTAAGTTCGAGCTTAATATCAAGCTCAAACTTGAGCTTAGGTCAAGCATTCATCTTAAGATCTAAGAAAATTATATTATTAAATGCTTAAATCTCCAAAATAAGTATATAAAAAAAAGATTATACTCATTTTATTATGCTTCTTGTCACACTTATTATTAGCCATTATTCAAATTTAAATTTTACATAATTAAATCTATTAATTCATTCTTCATATTCTACAGTTTCAACAGTTATTCAAAATACAATTTTTACACTCTCATTAGAGGTGAAGAATTAGAAAAATACTTGTTTGTAACTATTATAAATGGGAAAAGAATAGCATGTTTCATAACTTTACATTAGATGGTAGGGGTGTGCGTGGGTCGGATTGGGCAGGTAAAGGCCAATATTTTTATCCAATTTGCCACTAGTAGGTTGGGAAAATTCCAATCCGGTGGATTGGTTACAAATTTTGGTGGTTTCAATTTGGCGGGTTGGCATTAACAACATTTTTAAAAAAAATTATCACAAACTACAATTTGTTATTGAATAATCTCAAAATATAACTAGTGCACAAAATAAACTAAAGGTAGATTTCATTGAATAATCTCAATTCCAACACAAACATAGGGTCGATGAAAAAGAGATATATCATCTCTAACAAAAGTGGGCTTTGCCTTACAACTTAGGAAATTAAAAAATAGTAGGCTTTGCCTTACAATATAGGAAAATTAAATCAACAAACTTAAAGTCTTAACTTTCCCAAAGTCACATCAAGGATTAAAAATAATAACATGTAAACACAACAAATAAACTTCAAAATGGTATGCATGGTCTCAAAAGCCACAATGTAATCAAAATTAAACCCACTGAAAATAAACACAAGTCTAACAAAAGTTCTTCACAAAATAGACCACATCAATCAACTTCATGCTTGGTACCACTCCAAAAATTAAGTTGAACTCCTCCAAAGCAAGTAGCAACCTAATCAATAATCCACTACATAAGATAAAATGAATTTTACTTTTATTATATTGTTCATGTTATCATTTATATTGTAATCAATCTAATCAAGTTTAAGCAAATGAAGATAGAGAAAGGATGTTACCAGCCTAAGCCAAGTTCCTCAAAAACAACTAAATCAATTCTCCACATCTTTTATATTTAAAGTAGCAAATTCTATCTATCTATCTATGTGTATTATATATATATTACATATAACAAACATGTTACTACAATTAATCAAAACTATCTAAATTAAATTATCCATGAACCAACTTCAACAAATACTTTAAAAAAATGTTACTTGACTCAATTTCTTCATATTTTTCTATGTCATCCATAACCTCTCGAAGGTTGACTGGAATTGGTGAAGACTGCAACCACTTTTGTCCACAAATAAGAGCTTCCACTATCTTTGGAGTTAAAAAACTTCAAAATGGACCAAGTACACGTCTACCAATACTAAAAGTTGACTCAGAGGCAACTGTAGAGACTGGAGCAGCCAAGACATCTAGTGCTATTTGAGAGAGAATTAGATATTTGTGGCTATAAAGCTTCCACCACGCCAAAATATCAAATTCAGCATTGCCTAGACCCTTACAATTTTCTATTAGACACCTATCCACTTCAGATTTATTCTCCAAACTTTCTGCCTCCTCTAAGTGTTTCTTATATTGAAAGGCAAATGGCTTGCTAGCATCTTCCTCCACATCATCAACATCCATCTCTTCAAAAGTTTGACTTACACTAGGTTTTGCAACATTAGCACTGGTATCATTTTGAAGATAGTGCTCATATAGTTTTGTTAATGTTGCCTTCACCATTGCTGTTAGTTATTCTGCCTTGGAATTCTCATAAACTTGTTTAAAGGAAAACATGATATATCTCAATTTATTATGAGGGTCTAGCACAACAACAACATACAACAAAAAATTGATATTTTTAATATTCTCCTAATATTTGTCATATTTCTTTCTCACACTAGCAGCCATATGCTTCAACATATTATCCTCACTTCTACTTAAAGTCAACAATTTAGATTGCACTAACACAAGTTCAAGGAAAAATGCATTAGAAGTGACATATAAAGAGCCTAAAAATCGCAAAGTCACCATATAATAAATCTTGAGATTCTAACAGTCGCGACGGTGTGCCTGATTTCCAAATCGGACCCTTAGATTGAAAGATATCGCATGATCAAGTTTGCATGGTCTGCATGAATTTTGTTTAGGTAGAACCAACCACACATGATTATTTAAATTAATTTTGATTGGCTAGGCAATTCAAATCAATTAAATAATTTTGTGATTGGTTGTTAATTAGTGTAAAAAATAAGCTTGCTTGCATGGGAATAAATAGGATAATCAGATAACAATAAAATTGTGGATAATCAAGACTTCTGGGAGTGTTTATCTACAAGATAATCATTGATTTAGAGACCTGAATCATCAGAAAAGGATTTTAATTTTTAAAATATGGATTAAAAATGCGTCTAAGTGCAAGTCCTGACTAAAAAAACCTTAAAAAGGAGTCCAAAGTGGAATAAAACTCAAACAATGGACCGGCACCCAAAAGGGTCATTCGACACTTTTCAAGTGTTGATTCGACACTTTTCTGACCCCCTCTCTTTCGGGCTCTTCTTTTCTTTTCTTTTCTTTTTACGTTAAAGACGTTCGGGAGGCTATAGCCTTAGGAATTTCTTTTCTGTAAGCAAAATATTTTAGGTTTCAAAGAGAATTGAATAAATTTCTTTAAACCCTAAAATATTCCTTCACTTTGAAAAGCACGCTCATGCAAGAGGTAATTTTTCTTTCCTTTTTCTATTCCTTTCTATTAATTCTTCTTGGACGCATGAATAGATTTAATGTGTTTTTATTATTTCTTATTTCTGATGTTATTGCTATGTGTTGTTAAACTTTTCTTTAAATATATTCTTAAGAGATTTTTGTTGTTATGATTTCTCTTTTGAATCTCAAAATTTGCTAAATATCAAAGATTTTTTTTAACTAAAAGCTTATCTGAATTTTTTAGATATGATTTTCAACACTAAAAGCTTATTTGAATTTTTTCAATATAATTTTCAACACTAAAAACTGATCTGTATTTTCATTAAATGCAAATCTGATTTTTTAACCTTTAAAACTAATATGTATTTTCATTAAATACAAATCTGATTTTTTTAATCTTTAAAATTGACTATATTTTCATTAAATATTGATCTGATTTTTTGACCTTTAAAACTAATTTGTATTTTTATTGAATATAGATCTGATTTTTTTCAATACAAAAAACTGATCTGTATTTTCATTAAATACAAATCTGATTTTTTTAACCTTTAAAATTGATCTGTATTTTTATTAAATACATATTTGATTTTTTTAAACACATAAAACTTATCTGTATTTTCATTAAATACAGGTCTAATTTTTTTTTTAAAGAAATTTTTTTTGACACAAAATAGCAAATTTTGAAATCTAAAAGAAGAAGTTAAAAGTTGAGATGTTTTTTGATTGATGTATGTAACATAGATTTATTTCATGAGTGTAGTTCCTCTTCTAAAAAGTTTTTTTCTTATTTTATTCATAAAAAACAGATCTTATTTTTTCTTTACAAATATAGATTTTCTTATTCACAAAACAGATTTGATTTTTCTTAATAAAAATCACATTTTTTTAGCTTTGCTCCAAAACAGATTTGATATTTTTCAGCAAAAACCTTGTTCTTTCTTTGTATAAAAAACATTTTTGATTTTCTTTACAAAATCAAAATTTTTTATCTGCACAAAAAACGGATCTGGTTTCTTTTATAATGAATCAAATAAATTTTTTTATTTATAAAAACATATCTAAATTTTTTTCAAAAAAAGGTGGATACATTCATAAGATGGATTTATGTGACTTAGTTTTGGTTTAGTGTGTCATGTATGTTCAACATATCATCCATATCATGCAAAAAAGGTATATTGGTCATTAGAGTCTAGAAGACCAGACTCTGTTTGGGCGGAATGAGTGCCTAACACCTTCCCATTCCATAACCTAGCCTCCGAACTTAGTTCTCTTGGATAGGTAGACCTATGCTTTGTCTTTCTTTTTATTTTTGGGAAGATTGTAACTAGAACAAAAAGCCATGTATTCTTTTAATAGATTGTAACTATGAGTCAAAGCCTTATAGGGTTCAATCTATCAAGCTTGTATTTATTTTTATTCAATCAATGACAATGAAGCATTTTGATCATGTAAATTTGTACTTATTTTTTTCTTTTCTTTTTTTGTATAAAAAAAATAAGTGGCGACTCCACATCACTTATCCAAAAAGAGAGGTGCCCTAAAAAAGCAAGCAAATCTCCTTTTTTGAGAGCACCCTTTCATGGAAGTTGCAGTCTCTCATAATGGTGACTCCACTGGGGATGTCAAGGGCTAAACTTCGTGTTAAACTTAAGTGACCAAATATATACCATTGTTTTTTGCATGGTTTTGCATGATATTATTGTTTGTTTGTTTATTTATGTCTTGAGATGTTGTATGATATTTGTGTTTGTGTTGGTTGTTAAGAGCTTTCCCTAACTGTCATAGTGTGTGCCATCAAAACAAAAAAATGTATGCACCTCTCTCAACGATATGGTGGTAGCAACCATGGATCACCGGTCTTTATTAGATTCAGGTACCCAGTGGCGAACTCACTAACTCATAGCCTAAGTCACTAGATCATTTCTTATTGACTGTAAAGGATAGGCCATGCCGTTTGGACCAACACATTGTTGAGAAAGGTGTAACGTCCTATTTATGGGAAACAATAAAACAACAAACCCACCCTACAATGTAATGACTTAGAACCTACCCTTAGGCCGGTCCATGTTAAAAATTGCATTGCATGTTATGTGTGTTTGTTTGATTGATAGATATAGATGGGGATGTAGCCGTGATTGACCCAACCAAGCCTTTACTTAGGGGAGAATTTGGTCAAGATCAGAGGGAAGGCTCCAAAGAGAACCCAAGACTGACACTCAAGCTAGTAGTTCCAATTCCAAGCCCGACACTCCCATCACGGTACTGAAGCCCGTGAGCATAGAAGACACTCTGCTGCTACAACATCATAATCTCATATTCGACCTACAAGACAGTTCAAGCCATAAGAAGACTAAAGATCCCGTCACCATGGCAGAAGAGGGAGAACATCTGAACACTAAAGAACCTATGAACACCCAAGAGCTACTAAACACCATGGTAGCTAGTCAAATCCAACTGGGGGAGGACATAAACCATATGGTACAATAGTTTCAGAACTTGAAGAGTGGCTAAGAGGTGAATAAGACTGACCATAATTCCCCAACCTTGGAGGGAGAGAAGAAGATCAATGAGAGAATAAACAAGGTGGAAGAGATGATTAGGAGAGCTCGCAAGTGGAAGACCTTATGGATTACCAATCACTCTCACTTTTCCCTGATGTGAGACTACCAAGTTCAAGATGCCAACTTGGATAAGTTTGATGGGACTGGCTACCCAAAGTCCCATCTAAAGATATATATGAAGGCCATGCAGCCCTTGAGAGTGACTGAAGAGCTACTTGCTCAAATGTTCCAAAACACTCTGACTAGAGCTGCTCTTAGGTGGTTCCGCAACCTAGGAGCAAGGAGTTGGGAGGATATCTGCCGTGAGTTTCACAAGCAATATAAGTACAACATAGAGGTGGATATAACAACGACGGATCTTGAGACCACTAAGCAAGAGTCGAAAGAATCCTTCTATACCTTCATTACCAAATGGAGTCCAAAGCTGCACAGATGATGAGTAGGCCAAGTGAAGAAGAACAATTAGTTATGGTTATAAATAATTTATTACCTGTATACCATAAGTACTTGTTTGCCCAATATTTTCCTAACTTTAAAGCTTGGATTGCTGTTGAAACCTAAATTGACGATGCAATAAATAATGGCACTATATATAATGAGGACCCACCAAGGTTTAAAAAGAATTTAGGATCTAGCTATAAAACTGCAAAAGTTTCTAATATCCATAAAAATGATCCTTATCGACTTATTGCACCCATTTCACTCATGCACATATCACAAGGGCCACCTCCAAGGCCTATGAGGTAGTTTCATGAGTTGTATATGCCTATGAGTCAAGTATTTAAGAAGCTAAAAGCAAAAGGGTTATTAAAGCCCTTAGACCCAAGACCAATACCAAACCCACTGCCTGCAAGATTTGATGTGAATAAGAGATGTGCCTACCACCAAGGCCTTGGCCATGATATCGACAGGTGTTTTGGCCTTCGTCATGCAATTCAAGACTTAATAAACAACAAGGTGATTGCACTGTCTACAAGACCTAGCATCACTAATAATCCCTTACCCAACCACAATTTTGGGAAAAGGACCAATGATTAATTGCTTGATGGTTGAAGAGGAAAGTAAAGAGGACCTATCTGAATTGATCTATGACTTCCTCGAGTGCTTTATGATGACATAGGAAGAGTTGATGGGTATGACGTCTACTACAGGATATGATATATGGAGTGAAGATGTATCAGAAACTAGAAATTACCCAACATCCAATAATGGGGGGAGACACTTCAAACCCCAATCAAATTACTCAACATTCGCAAATGGGGGGAGATACTTCGAACCCCAAGCAAATTACCCAATATCCACAAATGGGGGGGAGGGGGAGAGAGAGACGCTTTGAACCCCAATCAAATAATCAAACACCTACATATGGGGAGAGACACTTCGAAACCCAATCAAGTAACCTAACATCCACAAATGGGGGGAGGCACTTCAAACCCCAAGACACCGATTCTAATGACCTAACAAAAATTTCCCACATTACAAAGGGGGGAAAACACTTCAAACCCCCACATTTGGAGACTGACAACCCAATAGAAGTCCTGAATAAATCTACCCAACAAACACCCATTGAAGAAGATGAGGTCCTCAAGCAACTATAGAAGACACAAGCCAACATATCTTTATGGGGTTTACTGCACCGCTAGAATTTGGTGGACCTTTTTAATCAAATCAAGTCCCTACAACCATTACTTCTTAAGATCTGAATGCTATGATTGGGTCCATAAGTTAGTGACGGAAATATGCATGTGCGCAGCGGAAAAATAAAGGATCTACTTCATTCGTAAAAGTGAACATGTACTATATAAGTTTCAGAATTCAAGAACAAAAGAGTGTACCTTGAAGCGGTGAATTTCAAAACTGAAGATCAGAAGCGCTTGAGAACACTTTCAATCTTTACTTCAATTCCACTAACGCCTAAGATGTGTGATCTCTCAATCAATTCCAAAGGGAGAATGTCAAGGAGTGTCTAACACTTCTTACACCACTTCACAAATTGTGTTCATACAATTCTCTACAGAAAATTTTGTATGTTTCTCCTTTTGTGTCTAACCGATTATCTAATTGGGTTGGCCTTTTGGGCCTTTCTAATTGGGCTTAAGTGTGTGGGAGTGGGACCAAAAGTGACCAATAAAAAACTAGCTTCAATGGGCATTGGGCTTTTCTGTCAACTCTTGACAAGTCCAAAGTTACCATTAACTATATTTAATATCACTATATAAATATAGTTGCACTCTAGGTCTTATTTATAAATTATATTCCAAGACTTTATTGTACATGCAACCCCTTCATTAAATGTTCATAGTAACACAAAGTCATTAGACTGCCACTTTGTAAATTACTACATCTTATCCTTGAGTACCAGGTTTAATCCTTTAAGTTATTCATCATATATTTATGAAATCCAATTTCATAAATATATACACTAGTAACTATTTACTAAAGTAGTTAGGCCTAACAGTCTGAATAACAAACCCATTAAACTTATCTCAAGGGAATATTTTGTATCTCCGTTAAAAGACTATGAATTTCATCTTGAGAATATATGTTCCATCAACACTAAATGTAGTTGCCCAACATACTGAGGTTTTGATCATTTCTTTAGACCTCACTCCTGATATATCAAAGCAACCTACACCTCATGATCAGGTCTATTATTCTCTCAGGATTAAGAGTTCATATAAATATAAGTCGTGAGTTTATTATTCATTTGACAGTCGTTAGGAGAATAATAAATCTCACACCGGTCCAGTTCAATATATTTTAACTCTTAAAACATATCAACATATCAACTAGAAATTTCCATTTCCATCATCAAGACAAATCATCTTAGTTGATATGTTATAGTCTTCGTAGATGAAATACCCAATTTCATCATCGACTACGAACTAAAATTCTGAGTTTACAAAGAACTTGTGATTTATATCTTTTGTAACTTTTCACATAAATCACATACTATGCATCTCATGGACTATATGATAATGTCCAAATATTCATGTTACCATTATTTTTAGATAATAACAAAACAACTTTATTAAACACAACATTAAGTCATACATAATGTCATAGATAATAACATACATAACATCATACAATAGGATTTAAGGGCACTAATCCTAACAATCTCCCACTTGTACTAAAAACTATTGTGCACTAATCTAACTCCCATCTCCTTCAAATGTGACTCGAAAGTCCTTTGGGCCAAGGCTTTGGTAAAGGGAACCGCTAGATTCTTTGCATCATCAATCTTTGCTACTACCACAGCTCCAAGAGTAATAATATCTCGAATGATGTGATACTTTCTCTCAATATGCTTTCCATTCTTGTGATTCCTTGGATCTTTGGATTGTGCAACTGCTCCATTATTGTCGTAGAACAATGTAATAGGAACTTGCTCAATTCTCACAACACCAAGATCAGAAAGGAATTTCTTGAGCCAAACAGCCTCCTTTGCTGCCTCACAAGAGGCAACATATTCGGCTTCCATGGTGGAGTCGGCAATAAAAGATTGCTTAACACTCCTCCAACTTATGGCTCCACCTCCCAAGGTGAAACACATCCCGACGTGGATTTTCTGAAATCTAGATCCAACTAAAAATCTGAATCTGTGTAGCCAATGGGAATCAAATCCTCACAACGGTAAACAAGCGTATAATCTCTCGTTCTCCGTAGATACTTGAGAATATGCTTTACAGCTTGCCAATGTTTTGGTCCTAGATTTGACTGATATCGGCTGACCATGCCAACTGAATAACAAATATCCGGTCTAGTACATAGGAACTCCATGTCTAAAAGGAAGTAATCCTTTCTTGGATTTTTGCATGCTAAATCATTCTAGAACCTTATCTATATATCCAGCTTGTGACAAACCCAACATCTTATTCTTTCGATCTCGCCAAAGCTTGATCCCTAAAATATAGTTAGCTTCGCCCAAGTCTTTTATACCAAATTGGCTTGACAACCAAACTTTAACCGATGACATTACTCCTACATCATTTCCAATGAGTAGAATGTCATCAACATAAAGCACTAGGAACATTACTACTTTATCTTGATGTCTTTTGTATACATATGGTTCATCGAGATTTTGTTCAAAACTAAATGATTTGATTGCTTGATCAAATATGATGTTCCATGACCTAGATGCTTGCTTAAGTCCATAAATGGACCTTTTCAATTTGCATACCATATGCTCTTGGTTCTTTGCTATGAAACCTTTCAGTTGCAACATATAGATTTCTTCTTCAAGATTGCCATTAAGAAATGCAATCTTGACATCCATTTGTCAAATCTCATAATCATAATGAGCAGCAATGGATAAGAGAATTCTGATAGATTTAAGCATGGCTACTGGCGAAAAAGTTTCATCATAGTCAATGCCTTCTTTTTGTGTATACCCTTTCGCCACTAGTCTTGCTTTAAAGTTTCAACCTTTCCATCTATCCCTCTCTTCCTCTTGTAAACTCATTTGCAACCAACAGGTTTAATGCCGTTAGGCGCCTCTACAAGATCTCAAACTTGATTGGAATACATCGAAACTAATTCAGATTTCATAGCTTAGACCCAATGATGTGCATCTATATCATTTATTACTTCATCATAAGTGCAGGGATCCAATTTAGCCTCTTCAGAGACAGCTTCATAAGCTGCTCCCAAACCTATGAATCTCACAGGAGGCCGAACAATTCTCCCACTACGACGAGGCTCCTGTGTACTAGACATCTTATGAGTAGTATCTTGTGGTGTATCTAATACATCCACATCCACATCATCCCTAGTTTCATCCATTGGTTGTTTAACTATAGGTTCATTCATTTCAGCTAAGACAACTCTACTACTAGGAGTAAAATTATTCATATAGTCATTTTCCAAGAATTTGGCATTTGTGCTAACAAATACTTTATTATCCTTATGACTATAGAATAAACCTCCAACTGTTCCTTTTGGATACCCTACAAAGAAAACCACTTCTGTTTTAGACTGTAACTTGTCAGACTTTCCTTTCAACACATGTGCTGGACAACCCCAAATATGGAGATGTATCATACTAGGCTTACGCCCATTCCACAACTCTACAGGTGTTTTAGGCACAGACTTCGAAGGTACTAAATTCAGAAGATACATTACAGTACTTAAGGCATATCCCAAAAAGAAATTGGTAGAGTCGAATAACTCATCATGGATCTAACCATATCTAAAAGAGTCCTATTCCTTCTTTCTGCTACACCATTTTTTTGTGGAGTTCCAGGTGCAGTCAACTGGGAGATAATCCCATTTTCAGTCAAGTAATCCTTAAAATTCCCAAGAAGGTATTCGCCACCTCGATCAGATCGAATGGCCTTTATGCGTTTACCCAATTGATTCTCAACTTCAGCCTTAAACTCTTTGAACTTGTCAAAAGTTTTGGACTTCCGTTTCATTAGGTACACATAACCAAATCTAGAATAATCATCAGTGAAAGTAATGAAATACTCATAACCACCTCTTGCTTGGATTGACATAGGACCACATACATCTGAATGTACTAGTTCTAGCAAATCTTGAGCTCTTCTACCTTTTGCATTAAAAGGTCGTTTGGTCATTTTACCTTCCAAACAAGATTCACAAACTGGAAATTCATCAAAGTCTATGGGCTCTAAGAGTTCATCTTTGATCAGTCTTTGAATTCTATTTGAATTAATATGACCTAAACGCAAGTGCCAAAGATATGCATCACTAGAAGGAAACTTTCTATTTAATGATTTTACATGAGAGTTATCATCTAATTCAGAATTATGTAATTCATACTTATCAGGAGTTAAAATATAAAAACCATCCACAATATTGCCAGAACAGATAAACATTTATCCTTCTTTATTACAACATTGTCTTTTAGGATAATACAATACCCATGTTTACCCAAATAAGTTGCAGAAATTAAATTCCTACGAACATTAGGTACAAGCAGACAGTCTTGCAATATTAAAACTCTAGATTCAAAACACAAATTAACAACACCAACAGCTTCAACCGGAATTCTGCTCTCATCAGCCAAAGTAAGAAACAATTCCCCTTCACTCAGCTTTCTGGTCTCCTGAAACCCAAAGAATTGCAGATATGATTAGTACAACCTGAATCCACACACCAGGAATCCGTGGGATTCTGTACCAAACATATTTCAAGAAGAAAGGAAGTTTTCATACCCTTGTTCTTGGTAGCCTTAAACTTTGGACAATTTCTCTTCCAATGTCCTTTCTCACCACAATGGAAACACTTTCCTTTGAGCTTCTTTCCTTTATCGGCAACCCCTAAGGCAATTTTCTTACCCTCTTGCTTAGTGAAGTCCTTCTTCTTCTTCTTCTTCTTCTTACCATTACCTTTCGGCTTGGGTTGAGAAGTAGAAGCTTCACCCGCATTGGCTTCAACACTAGAAGTACCAAGGATGCCTTCCGCCGCTACTAACTCATTCATTAATTCAGAAAAAGAATAAATCATTTTGTTCATATTGTAATTGAGTCTTAATTCCTTGAATGATTCCGGTAGTGACTGGAGTATCATATCCACTTGGGATTCTCCATCAATGTCGGCACCTAAAACCTCCAAAGTGTTCAGATTAGAGATCATTGTAAGACAATGCTCTCTCACCGAAGTACCTTCAGCCATTTTGGTATTATAAATTTGCCTCATGGTTTCTTGTCTTGCTGAACAGCCTTGCTCACCAAACATCTCCTTCAGACTATGCATTATGTCCAAAGCTAGTTCTACATCCTGCATTTGATGCTGTAGAACATTTGAGATGGATGCTAGTATATAGCACTTGGCCATTTCATTAGATTTCTGCCAACGATCATATCGTTGTTTTTCCTCAAGAGGAGCATCTAATGAAGGAAAGCTAGGACATGGTTGAGTAAGCACATATTTGTGCTCTTCAGCTGTTAAAACAATGTCCAAATTTCTTTTCCAATCAACATAGTTGGATCAAGTCAGTTTGTTGTGATTAAGAATAGAAACAAGTGGGCTAAATGATGCCATGTTCAAATCTGAAAATAATAAACATGAATATAATAAGTAAACTGGACGTAATCAATTTAGCATATAAACGTATACTATGGAACCTTAATAAAACCATAACATAATATATGCAACGATAACTCAATCCCATATTTAATATTCCTCAGCATAGAGTGAACATAAAATACTATGATTGATTGAGAACTATTCTCATTATTAGTGCTATCATGATAACTCTTATCAAACACCAATAATATGACGTTTTACATTTAGCCTCTAAGTAATAATAGTAAGAACTCAGCATAGAGGATACTATAATACTTAGTCTAGTGTATACCTTTGTCTAGAATCATGTGTAGCCACATTTCATCCCTTTAACAGGCTTACTTGGTAGTACCATGATACAAAAACTCTCCGCATGGAATGCAAAGCTCGAAGCGAAGACAAGGCATTTGATCAAACCACTATAAATCAAGAAATACAATCTTGTAGGACCATGAAATAAATACTCTCTGCATGGAATGCTAAGCTCGAGGCAAAGACAAAGTATATATTTTACACTACTATGAACCAACAATGGAGGCCGTGAGATGTAACCCTTGTATCTCTCTCCCACTAGATGTTTTAAGATGAAGGTTTTTAAATTTAAAACATGCATAAACTAATTACACATTGCCTTGTGCTTTATATATGTAAAAACACTTAGGAAAAATTCTGAATCCACAATCCTCGATCGATCGAGGATATACCTCGATCGATCGAGAAAAGTTCTAGTTGCCCAATCGATCCTCGACAGATTCTTGCCCAACAAACACTAATTTTTTCGTTGCATGCTGATGCACCCCTCTTACCCCCGTGTAAAAGTCCAATTTTGAATTTACTGGGTTAGTCAACATACTTCTTAATGAATGCCTCTCATGTCTAGACTCTGATACTGCCCTCCACCTTTCAGTTTCTATTTCAGCTTGCTGTCTCTTAGCGTTTGATAGTTTAACTTCCTTTAAAAGCAATTGTTTCTCTGCTGTATCCAGCTTGTTCTTCCTAAGCAATGCTGACAGAATTTTGTCTTTTTGCTCCAAATCCTTGTGCATTTTTACCATCTCCATGGATAGTTTTTGAGCCATCAAGTCTGCCTCCTCCTTTTGCTCTAATACCACTTCAAGTTCTTCTTTTGTAGCTTCAATTTTCCTAAGTGCGCGGCCCATTCCAGCTTCAAGTTGCCGTTGGTTTGACATAACTTCGATGAAGGCAGATTTGTGCTTCCATAGCTCAGAAGAATGCTTTTGGGCTTCAAGCGCTGCAGACTCTCTCAATTCTTTGATGACATTTTCAGCTTCTTTTAGCTTTTCTTCCAATTCACTCTTATTCTGCTTCTCTTCCTCCAATTCCTTATCCTTATGCTGCACCATAATCTCCATTTCCTTCAACTTTTCATTAATTCAGAAACAGCATGATCGTTCTTTTTCTCAATAACTCTCAATTCATTCAAAAGAGCCCCAAGCTGCTGCCGGAGCTTCTTCCTTTCATTCAACCAGCTCTACTCTTTTGTAGCAAAGATACTCACAACTTTCTCAGTGGCTCTTGCATCTTCACGTCTCAATTTTTTCAACTCTACCGTCTCTCTCTCAGCAGTTTCAAGTTTATAGAGAAGCTCACACTTTCCTTCACTGGCTCCTTCTCTCTGGACCTTCCACACAAGCAACCCCAGCAGCTGGGCACTTCCTTGAAGCATTTTATCGCATACTTTGGACCATCTTTCACCTTCAAATTCTGGTTTTGACAATAGTTGGAGGGCAAAGAATGCACAAGAATCACCAAAACACATTGGATACAAGCTATCACTCTTCTTTTCAAATTCGGCTGAACATAAACCGGAGATTTTCTTCTCATCCATTATTCAAGACTTTGCTTCTTCTCCTTTGCAAAGGGAATTAAGAGTTAGAATACACTAAACAAAACTGAAATTCCTAGTTTTCTGTTAAAAGCTTGAAGAATTCACATCAATAAATTGAAAAGAGAAAAAGAGCCTACATTAAGGTAATGTAGCCAAAACTTTTCAATAATTTGAGCAACAAATATGCTTAATACACATGGTTCCACAAATGAACAGCTCAATAATTGAGGCAACAATAATATTCATTACAACTATAGGGGCACAGAAGCTACTTTTTATTAGTTTACCTAATCCAAGACTAGAGCAATACAAAAAATAGATAAACAACAGGTTTAAGACTTCTTTTAACTCAAAACAAGACAACACAACCTACTTGAGAAAACAAATTGTAGCTTAGGTAGAGCAGTATTTCAAATGAGAATCACACAAACAGCTTGACTATGGTTATAAAAGCGGCTACTGATAATGAATGCCTAAAGCATGAATCAACACGTGTATGATAAAGCAAATTCAGTTAGAAATGTGCTGTATTTTTAACAGAATGGAAGAAGAACTATGATTATTGTTCCCTGGTTTTCAGTGAAAGACTGACCCTATTAACCCCACTTGCTCTTCTTTTCTCCCCCCACTAAGTTTCTTCCCCTTTTACTCTCATTTTCTTCTTCACCTGAGGTCATGACTGTTATAAGAAGCAAAAGCACTAGATCCTTGGTTCTTACAAGAGAAGCCGTGTTCTTTGGCTGCAAGAGCAGAGGCAGAGATGAAATAAAAATAGAGATGACAGAGAAATAGCCATTGGGTCTTTATTGCTGACTGACTTGATAGAGACTAGTCATGCGTGTGGGTCCCAGAAACTTTATTTTTTTTACAATTCTGCCATTGAACCCATTTCTAATAACTTGAAAACAAGGCCACCGTGTTTCCGAATTTGTTCCCTCATATCTCAAAAAACAGAGATATTTTAACTGACAGTTAAGAGTTTGATAAATCATCCGAACAAACTTTGTACCCATGAGACTCACAGTTTTTGAGTTATGAGTTAACAAAACTGAGATATGTTAACTCATTCTACCAAAATTCAAACAAGGCCTAAAGATCTAACATGAAATTCTCACATAATAAGCAATTTAAACCTAATGAGAACACTAAGGGTCCGTTTAGATAGAACTTATTTTGCTGAAACTGAAAACACTGTAGCAAAATAATTTTTAAATGTGTGAATAATGCCGTGGGACCCATTTTTAATGAAAAAGTTTCTGAAAAGTGAATTTTGTGGGTCCATGAACAGTACACAGTGCACTGTTCACAGTTGAATTGGTCCACTATTGCGGCTACTGTTCATGCACAGTGCATCAACAGTAGCCTTTGCCTCTTGAAACGCGTGCCCAGAAAAGAAAAAAAAGAAAAAGGAAAACGCAACAGAGAAAACGCAGACACTGAATAATCCGTATCCAAATGGATACTAAAAAGAGAAAATACTCACAAAGGATTTCTAAACTATAAAAGCTGTTAGAGCATTCATATGGTATTGTAAATGTGTTAAATGCTATAATATAACATATTTGGCACATCAAACACCAAAAATCAGTTCTCATCAGGTATCTCAAATCTCAAAAATTATAACACACCGCTACAGTACCGTCACAAATTTGAGACGGTACGGACGGTGTGCCAAAAGTTCTTTTCCTTATTTTATTTGCTTCTCTCTTCTCCCAACACATCTCTCTCTCCATTTGCAACAGCTCTCTCTCCTCTCTGGTCTCCATCTCTCCCGTTGCTCCCTATTTCTTTCTCACTTTCATTTTTTTTTTCTCTCACTCTCTTCCCCTCTCGTCCTCACTCTACTCTGCAGAAGAATCAGTACACGCTCGCCTGGAGCCACCGCCTGCTGATCTCGCCATAGTCGACCTCCACAGCTCCCTCTAGCCTAAAGCCACCTCAATCCACCTCAAGCCATAATAGTCTTCTCTCTCGCCTAAAGCCACCTCAAGCCGCTAAAATCGATCTCGTCTGAAGCTACCTGAAGCCGATCTCGCCGCCGACGTCTCCCGCCTGAAGCCGATCTCACCAATCTCACTATTTGAGTTGTGGGTTTGTTTGATTTGGGATGGGTTTTGAGGTTTGTTGATGAGAATCAACAAGCATTCAAGGATCCATTGCATGTTCCAGTTGGGCCTATTACAAGAGCAAGATCCAAGAAGATCCAAGAAGCACTTAATGGGCTGATTCAAGAGATTTGGGCTGATTCTAACGCAGGACATTCCAAGCTTGGCCCAAAGGAAGATGAAAGTGTAATAAATTTAATTCAAGCTATTTAGGGCTGATCTGGCTTAATTGGGAGTGATTTATGGTATGAATTAATGGCTGATTGACTTTCCAGCTCTGTATCAGTTAAGGCAGATGTTTTCCTATTTTGGATCTGCTAATTTCAGACCAAATCAACTTTTATTTAGGGTTTTATTATTTAGTACGTTTTTTTAGGTATTTTCCTTGTTTTTAGGTGCATTTAATGCTTTTTAGGTCAAACTTGATTCCTGATATGGTAAGGTATCAATTAGAAGTTATTTTAGAATATATTTTCTTGTCTATCAAGTTTTGTGGAGTCCTTAAATAGGCCTGAAGTCTGTAAACGTTTTTCAGAAAAATTGATTGAATAAAAATCTAAAAAGGTGAGGCTTCGCTCTCTTTTGGTTCTTCAAGAACTGTGAACTTATCAAGGATTCTTCCTTGTGGCGTTCAAACTTTATACCTTTGGTTCGTGATTCTTTATAATTGGGTCAAGGTCAACTTATACCTTTGGTTCGCGTTTCGATTATAAACGTTGGGTCAGGGTTTCTATCATAGATCTGATTTTTAGCTTTCCTGGGTTAAACATTCCAATATTTTGTTGGGTTTCAAAGCGTGTCGATTGAGGTTCGCATCATTTGGTATCAGAGCACAGGTTCTAAAATCAGTTTCCTATCCCTTTATCTTTTGTTTCCTGTTATCATCCTTTCTTGTTTCTTTTGTGTCTTCATTCATCGCTCTTTTTTTCTTTTCTTTTTTTTTTTCTTTTTTTTTTGTCTTTGTTGAAGTGCACTAGGCTAAAATCGTGCACCCAGCTCCCTAAAAAAAAAAAAAAACGTGAAAAAAAGAGACATCTGAAAGGAAATAGCAAAAAAAAAAAAAAAAAATTGTTTGTAGTTTCAGTTCTCTCAGACCAAAATATTTTTTCTTTTGTCTTCTTCCATTGATTTGATATTTCTGTCATATTTTCTTGCCATTGGTATTTGTTTTAACACTACAAGTTGAATTTCTTGATCAAGTTTATTAGTTCATTGCAGAACTGAAAAGGCGAAGCTACGAGTGGAAAAAGGCAAGAGAGTGTGAGACTAATATCGGGGAAGCCAATTTAAGAGTGAAACACGAGTGGGAGTGACATAATTTGAGTGCAAACACGTGAGGGAATGTTGTGAGGAATTATTTCTAACAATTCTTTGTTGTTTCAAAAGTATGTCTTTCAAGTGTGAAACATCAAATAGGGGAGGAGGGGAGGAGTCGTCCATCATTTTGCAGGCTATGCAACAACAATTTGAACGCATGAACGTGGTGTTTAACGCGATTCGAGATCGAATGGATAGGCAAGACACTGTTATTGCTACTTTGCGTGAGGAGCGTCCCCAAAAAGGCCCAAATGCTAGAAGGCAAGAAAGGCGTTCTCACATGAATGATTCTGATGACTACCATGAGGATGAGTTTGAAGACGAAGAAGATCAAGCTTCACTGAACAATGAAGGCAGGTTTGTGCCAAGGAGAGAAAGGCGTGGTAGAGGTTTCCGAAGAGATCCAAGATGGCAAGATGGGACTGACAAGAACCTAGGAAACATAAAAATGAAGATACCAGCATTCCAAGGGAAAAATGATCCAGAAACATACTTGGAGTGGGAGAAGAAGGTAGAGTTAATCTTTGAGTGCCACAACTACTCCGAGGAGAAAAAGGTAAAACTCGCTGTCATTGAGTTTACTGACTATGCTATTATATGGTGGGATTAACTTGTGATGAACAGAAGGAGAAACCATGAGAGGCCTATTGAGAGTGGGAGGAAATGAAGGCCATCATGAGGAGGCGGTTGTTCCTAGTCACTACTATAGGGACTTGTATCAGAAATTACAGAGTCTTACTCAAGGCTGTAGGAGAGTGGATGACTACCACAAGGAGATGGAGATTGCCATGATTCGGGCAAATGTAGAGGAGGATAGAGAAGCTACCATGGCAAGGTTTCTGAATGGGCTGAATCGTGACATTGCCAACGTGGTGGAGTTGCAGCACTACGTGGAGTTGGAGGACATGGTGCACATGGCAATAAAGGTGGAACAACAGCTTAAAAGGAAAGGAACTCGATCATTTCAAAATCCGGGCTCCTCTACTTCATGGAGGTCAAATTGGAGGAAAGAGGAAGGGGCTGTTTTCAAGTCCAAATCTGAACGACAAAAGAGGAGAGATGAAGCTCCCAGTATCAACAAAGGTAAAACTGAATCTCAGACTCGTAACTGTGATATTAAGTGTTTTTGTTGTTTGGGAGTAGGTCATATTGCTACACAATGCCCAAATAAGAGGACCATGATCGCACGTATTGATGGAGAGGTGGAAAATGAAAGCGAGGAAGATGATGAGCAAATTCCATCACTTGAGGATGCTTGTGATGAGGAAGTAGAGTATCTAGTGGAGGGCGAGTCACTTGTGGCTAGGCGTGCTTTAAGTGCCCAAGTCAAAGAGGATGACATGGAACAATAAAGGGAGAACATTTTTCACACTAGATGCCACGTCAACAACAATGTATGTAGTATGATTATAGATGGGGGGAGCTGTACTAATGTGGCTAGTACTACTTTAGTTGAAAAATTGAATTTACCTACCTTGAAACATCCTAGACCATATAAGTTGCAGTGGTTGAATGATTGTGGAGAAGTTAAGGTAAATAAGCAAGTACTGGTTTCTTTTTCAATTGGGAGGTACAAGGATGAAGTACTTTGTGATGTTGTTCCAATGCAAGTGGGTTACATTTTATGGACAGGCCATGGCAGTTTGACAGGAGAGTCAATCATGATGGGTTCAAGAATAGGTATTCTTTTGTTAAAGATAATAAAACCATTACTCTTGTACCGTTGACTCCGAGACAAGTGTATGAAGATCAAGTGAAACTGAAAAGAGAAATGACTTGAAAAATTGTGAGATTGAGAATGCAAAAAAAGATGATGAGAAAGAGAGTGAAAGAATAAAAGAGTGTGAACAGAAAAAAGAGAGTAAAACCATAAAAAAGAGTGAAAAGACAGTTGAGGGTGGAAAAAATGAGAGAAAAACAAAAAAACAAGGGAGTTTTTATGCTAAGGCGAGTGATGTCAAGAGTGCTTTTTATACAAAACAGCCTATATTTGTACTCTTGTACAAAGAGGTGTGTTTTAATACTAACGAACTTGATGAATCTTTGCCTAGTGTTGTTGTCTCTTTGTTGCAGGAATATAAGGACGTGTTTCCTAATGATGTTCCTAGTGGATTGTCACCTATTAGAGGAATAGAGATTCAAATCGATTTTGTGCCAGGTGCAGCAATTCCTAACCGACCAGCCTATAAGAGTAATCCGGAGGAGACAAAGGAACTTCAAAGGCAAGTTGAGGAGTTACTGACCAAGGGACATGTGAGAGAGAGTATGAGTCCATGCGCGGTGCCGGTGCTGCTTGTGCCTAAGAAGGATGGAACTTGGAGAAAAAAAAAGGTGAAAAAAAAAGACATCTGAAAGGAACATGTACTATATAAGTTTCAGAATTTAAGAACAAGAGAGTGTACCTTGAAGCGGTGAATTTCAAAACCGAAGATCAGAAGCGCTTGAGAGCACTTTCAATCTTCACTCCAATTCCACTAACGCCCAAGATGTGTGGTCTCTTAATCAGTTTCAAAGGGAGAATGTCAAGGAGTGTCTAACACTTCTTACACCACTTCACAAATTGTGTTTATACAATTCTCTACAGAAAATTCTGTATGTTTCTCCCTTTATGTGTAACCGATTATCTAATTAGGTTGGCCTTTTGGGCCTTTCCAATTGGGTTTAAATGTGTGGCTTGGAGTGGGACCAAAAGGGACTAGTGTGGCTTGGAGTAGGACCAAAAGGGACCAATAAGACACTAGCTCCAATGGACCTTGGGCTTTTCTGTCAACTCTTGACAAGTCCAAAGTTACCATTAACTATATTTAATACCACTATATAAATATAGTTGCACTCTAGGCCTTATTTATAAATTATATCCCAAGACTTTATTGTACATGCAACCCCTTCATTAAATATTCGTAGTAACACAAAGTCATGAATGTAGACTTCCACTTTGTAAATTACTACATCTTATCCTTTAGTACCAGGTTTAATCCTTTAAGTTATTCATCATATATTTATGAAATCTGAGGATTTCTGGGGAGGAATTGAAGTCAATCTTGAAAAAATCAAAGCAATTTTAGAGATGAAGCCTCCAAGGATTGAAAAGGAAATTCGAGGATTTCTGGTGAGGATACAGTACACCAGTAGATTAATAGCCTAACTAACCATTACATGTGAACCAATTTTTCGATTGCTAAAGAAGGAAGTTCCTATAGTATGGAATGAACAGTGCCAAGAAGCCTTTGAGAAGATTAAAAATTATTTGATGAAGCCACCAATACATGTCCCACCGGTACCTGAAAGCCATTATTGTTGTATCTCATAACTACAGATACAACAATGGGGGCTTTGCTTGCTCAATAACTTTAGGAGACTAGAAAAGAGAATGCAATCTACTACATCAGCAAGAAGATGTTGCCTAATGAAGAAAAGTATTCACGTCTTGAGAAGACATGTGTAGCACTTGTATGGGCAACTCGCAAACTCAGACACTATATGCTTGCTTATAAGGTCTTGTTGATTGCAAGAATGGACCCATTGAAATATCTAATGGAAAAGCCTGTGTAAGATGGGAAGACAGCTAAATGGGTTTTGCTTCTATCAGAATTCGATATTAAATATGTGACTCAGAAGTCTGTGAAGGAGAGGGTAATTGCTGATCACTTAGCCCACTAATCACCAAAAGAAGTTAAAGAAATCCAAGGAGACTTTCCAGATGAAGATATCATGGGGATCAAAGTGGAATCATGGAATATGTATTTTGATGGAGCAACAAATCAAAATGGGAGTGGCATTGTAGTTCTCTTAATTTCTCCAAAAGGGACACATCCCATTTTTTGGTAGGCTCAACTTTCCTGCCACCAACAATGCCACTAAATATGAAGCTTACATTATAGGGTTACGAGTGGCCTTAGGTCTTAGAGTGAAAGAGTTGGAGGTGTACGGTGACTCAGCCTTGATAATCTCTCAGATTCAGAATAAATGGAAGACCAAGGAAGAAAGGCTAATGCCTTATCATGAATGTCTTTAGAAGTAGGCCTCAAAATTCAGCAAGATCTAATACCAATATGTGCCAAGGATGCAAAATTAGATTGCAAATGCTTTAGCAATGATGGCATCCATGATGGATGGGCCAAAGGAAGATGAAGCTAGACCAATAGTGGTGGAATAGAAAGAAGAGCTAGCTTATTGCATGATAATAGAAGAAGATGAGGAAAAGAATGGAGAAGGAGAATGGTATTTAGACATCCTAAAATACCTTAAGGATAGGACATACCTAAAGTCTGCAGACAAGAATGACCAATTGACCATTAAAAGGTTGTCTACTAATTATAGTACTTGTAGTGAGAGGCTTTACAGAAGATTATATGATGGAATTCGTCTCCTTTGTGTGATCGCCAAGGAAGCACAATAAATAATTAAAGAGGTTCACGAGTCAAGTTATAGGCAAAATATGAATGTACTATTATGGAAGATAATGAGACTAGGTTATTACTAGACTACTATGAAAGTCGATTGTGTAGCTCATGTTAGAAAATGCCACCAATGCTAAGTCCATGGAGATCTGAAGCACATGCCACTAATACTATGTCATCACCTTGACCATTCTCTACATAGGGGATAGACATTATTGGGAAGATTAACCCAACAACATCCAATGGACATGAATTCATACTCGTAGCCATTAATTACTTCACTAAATGGGTAGAAGCTGCCTCATACAAGGTTTTGAATTCAAAGAAAGTTTCTCAATTCATTCAGACCAATATCATTTGCAGTTATGGGGTACCACCTGAAATTATCTCAAACAATGGGCTGCATTTCAAGGGAGAAACAGAAAAGCTACTACGGTAGTTCAACATTCAGCACCACAAATTCTCGCCCTACCATCCTCAAACTAATGGAGCAGTTGAGGCTGCTAACAAGAATGTAGGACGAATCTTGAAGAAGAGCATGAAAAACTACAAGGATTGGCACCTGCAACTACCTTATACACTTTGGGGGTATAGGACATCAATTCGAGCTTCCACAAGAGTCACTCCTTATTCATTGGTGTATGGGATGGAAGTAGTCCTCCCTATTGAAATGGATGTTTGTTCGTTGAGAATAGTATTAGAAAGTGAAATCCCTGAAGTAGATTGGTTGCAAAGTAGATATGACCAATTATGCATGATGGATGAGAAGAGACTTAAGGCCTTGTATCATATTCAAGGTTATCAAAGGAGGCTTAGGAAAGCTTTTGACAAGAAAGTAAGAACCAGATATTTGAAGTTAGGAGATTTAGTGCTAAAAGAAATCCGAGCCCCAATCCAAGATGCAAACGGGAAGTTTAAACAAAATTGGGCAAGTCCTTACACTATCAAGCAGATATACTCTGGGTGAGCAGTAAGGTTAATGGACTTAGATGAAAACCCTTTCACTAAGCCAACCAATATGGATCAATTGAAGAAATACCACGTCTGAGGTGGTAGTCTCAAAGCACCACGTCTGAAGTGGTTGTAAATTACATTATTTCCCTTCCTAGGTTTGACCTAAAAAGAAAAGGTAGGTTGAAAATCCAAAAGGGCAATCTATGCAAAAGGAGAGAGAGATAGAGAGAGAGAAAGAGAGAGAGAGCCTACTAGGTTGAAAACCCAAAAGGGCGGCCCAGGCAAAAGTTAAGGCAAAAAAAAAAAAAAGAACTACGTGATGACCTGATCCTTCTACCAAGAGAGTACGTAGGCAACCATGCATTGGTCTAGTCAAAATTTCCCCAAACCCACCATAAAAAATAAAAAATAAAAAAAAGAGAAGAATTTTTTTTCCAAAATTCAACCATTCCATTAAACTATGTCATTACACAAAATCCAAAACCCAAACCCTAAACCAAATCCTTTAAAAAAAAAAGAAAAAAAAAAGTCCTAAATAATTCCTAAACCTTAAATAGAGCCTTAACCTAAAAGTCCTAAATAATTCCTAAGCCTAAGAGTTTCACATCCACTTTTTAAAATAAGCATGTTCAAAGCCAAAAATAAGATGGTCATTTTTTTCTTCAATCTTTTCTCCTTGGGTCGTTCATTGCTTTCATCTATGTTAGGTACCTTGTCATCTGGAACCCTCCTTTTAAATTCATAGTTGCTAGTCTCGTGTCTTTCTCAGTTGTCTCTGAGAAATTGTTTTCTCATAGCAACCATGTTAGCCTCCTTGTCCACAATCTTGTTCACTAGCCAGTTAGAGTAATTTGTGGTCATCCTTTGAAAGTGAACCTTAACAAAGGACCGATCCACATGGGCAGTCATCTCCAAGCCCAACAACATGTTCCTTATATAAGTAGGATTTGTGTCCATAGGAGTAAAATGTTTTCTTCTTTTTTCACCGGGTATTTCTTGCTCATATTGGAATTGCCTCAAGAGTCTGTTAGCCTTGTAGAAAGTTGTTTTCCTTAACCCAACTAGGAAAATATGATTTGATCCCGGAGACCACAACAAGCGGGTGGGCACTTCCACCAATAACAATTCCATCGGATGGAGGCACTAGATTTTTTGTTCAAAAGTTTCACCCAATCACTCTCAGTTTGACACTCGGCATTCCTCAAAGCCTTAATTCTCTCTAGTTTGTAGGTTGTAAAATTGGTCTTGGTGCTAAAATCAAAGCTACGAACCCACCTGTTGATATCATGAATAGTTGAATGAGAAAAATTTTGATTGTTAGCCATGGATAAATCTTGCTTGTGATTATTGTGTCTTGCTAACCTTGATGCAGAGATTTGTTTGCAAGATAGATTGCTAAAGTAAGGTACTTCAGTTCTTAGTCACGTTTAAATAGGTTTCAAAGATTTTGTAGCTGAGTAGGAAAGTGTTTCATGGTCACAAACGAAGAAAATATTTTTTCAAAAAATTTGAAAATGCAAAACACGCGTCAAAAAAGCGTGAGGAGTCGGCCCACCATGGGGTAAACCAGTCAGCACATTAAAGTGCCATTCAGCACTCTAAAAGTTCTGATTGGCACTCAACTCCAACAAGACTCATTTATCCTATTTTGTGTTATTAGGCACTCTTTAGACCGAGAAGCTTGATGAAAATTTTTCAAAGCCATGAATTCATCTTCCAAATTAGGGGCATTCAACCATGCCTCATTCATTTTCAAAAAAAAAAAAAAAAAAAAACCCATCATCATCATCTTTTCATAAAAAATCAAGATTTCTCTAAAAATCATGCATTCATTTCTAAACTAGGGGCATTCGGCTCCACCTCATTCAAAAAAGTGCAAATTCCATCAGAATTGGTCAAGATAAGTTTAAATTGTTACCACAAGATCTCGTTAGGTGAATTCTAAACTTGTCTCATTTAAAGTTCCAACAAGATCAAAAGCAATTCAAAGGACAAAGAGCTAAAAGTTGAAATTAATACAAATTTGTCTAAGAAACACTTCTTCTTGTTTTTGCGGGAAATTTAAAAACACAAATCAAGCATCATTAGGACTCCGGGTCTGCCAGTGCAAAGACCTCCCCGATCCACCTCTAGAGGAGCCGCCCTTAGTGTTTCCTTCTTGATTTGCATAGAACCGAGTTTCCTGCTGCAAGTTTTCAAGTTCAAGAGTTTTGATCCTTTTCCTCCAAGGATCTTGTGCTGGCATTAGCCAATGCCATTCGACTCACCTGAAAAATTATCGAATACAAGTGTTAGACCCATCATCAGGATAACCAAAGAAAACCTCATGCCCAACAAAAATTTTCAATGACCAATATTTCATACCACCACAAAATTTTTCCATACCCATACCCACAAAATTTTGCCATGCTCATGAAATAAGACTTTCACATGCCAACAAATTTTCCACACTCATCATGAATTTGTTCGACCAAGCCTATACAACAAATTTATCATAACTTCAATGCCCCCAAAATTCATTCAAAAACACCACATATTACATACATTGCCAAATTCCAAATTTCAAGTTTCACATTTCAAGTTCCAAATTTCAAGTTCCAAATTCCAAATTCCAAATTCCAAATTTCAAGTTTCAATCCCAAGTTTCAAGCCCTCAATTCCAAATTTCAAATTTCAAATTTTCAATTCCATGTTTTAAAATTTCAAGTTTCAATCCCAAGTTTTAAATTCCAAGTTTAAAGTTTCAAATTCCAAATTCCAAGTTTCAAATTTCAAGTTCTGACTTCCAAGTTTCAAATTTCAAATTTCTAATTCCGAGTTTCAAGTTTCAAATTCCAAATTCTATATTTCAAATTCCAAATTCCAAGTTTCAAATTCCTAGTTTGAAATTTCAAAGTTATAATCTTTTTCAAAGGACTACAAAAACCAATCAAAGTTTTCTTGCTAAAAAAAAAAAAAAAAATTCAAATCAAGAAAGAACAAATGAAGGCAAAATTCCAGATCGAGGAAAAGAAGTCCCTTGATCGTAACAACTTAAGTTCTGAGGTAGAGAAGCCCTTTGGTTACCTTTCATCAAGATCGAGGTAGAGGAGCCCCTTGGTCGACAAAACCTAGGTTCCGAGGTAGAGAGGCCCCTTGGTTACCTTTCATCAAGATTGAGGTAGAGAAGCCCCTTGATCGCCACAGTTCAGGTTTTGAAGTAGAGAAGTCCCTTGGTTACTGTCGACGCTTGGCCTCGAGATGGAGAACCGCCGTAGGCCTTCGTTTGACCACCCACCGTGGTGATGCTCTCGTGCATGTAAGGCCCCGTTGGAGGGCCCCTCTTGATGATGGTTGTGTGTGGTTCGCGTGGAGCTTCGAGTGCTCTCTCTCTCGATGGAGGAAGGTAGGTCTACCTTTGGCGGTATGGCAGGAATCTGGGCCAAATTTTAAGGGATTACTAAAGGTGAGTAAAGTCGCCACCAATCATTGGGTTTTTCGAAGGTGTGATTGGTCACTTGTTTCGAGACGGCCAATGTCTCCTCTGAGTCCCATACTGCTTCTAGTAGGGCTTCCTCACAGTGTAAGCTGGCTAAAGGGATAGGGGCCTCCGAAGAAGAGACGCGAGCCAAGGATCTCCTCATCGACATAGATGATGACTTTTCTAGAGATGAGGTCCATGCGGACTTGGGCGCTAAGAGGCGCAGTTTGAGGCCTAGGTTCTCGCCACGTCAGGTCGGGGCCATTGCTCATACTGGACCCGTAGATAGAGGAATCAAAGACATTCACCTTCAGCATGGGCTGAAGGACCATACTTCCGCTCAGGTGCAAAACTACTATAAACCAGGAAACACAATCTTGTAGGACCATGAAATAAATACTCTTCGCATGGAATGCTAAGCTCGAAGCAAAGAAAAGTATATATTTCACACTACTATGAACCGACAATGGAGGTCGTAAGATCCAACCCTTGTATCTCTCTCCCACTAGATGTTTTAAAAGAAAGGTTTTTATTTTGTAAACATGTGTAATCTAATCACACAGCCTTACACTTTATACATTTGAAAACACTTAGAAAAAAAAATTCAAAAAATTCCCTTTCAGAGGCATTTTCATGAGAATCTCACGACTAAGCTCTTCCCACGAAAATGGGTTAAGGAAAAATGATGAAAACACAAAATTCAGACAGAAACTTTCGCAACTGTCTCGCCACCGTTTCGCGAGTAAGCTTTACTCGCGTAACATTTTGTGCTTCAAAGGCATTTTTCAGGAGTAACTTTGTGAGAAGGTAACCAATGAAAAACGCGTATTTTCAATTTTCAAAGGGAAGATCTTGACAGTTTTCAACAGTTTTTCATGAACAATCAACCACCATATGAACATAATAAATAGAATTTGATATCAAAACTTAATTCCATTGATGTTATAGCCTTAAAGTTCAATTCAACATACTTAAATTCAAATTTAAACAAATCATAACATCAATATCAGTTTTCATCAAACCGTAGTTTCAACAACCATGCAAAAAATTAAATATATAATCTTCTAACATCATGAAACTATTACCTCTAATTCCAAAACCCACAAAACATGTTATACAAATTCGAAATTGAAAACCTCGCTTTGATACCAATTGTTGGTTAAATACATGTTTGCATCGCATACAAAATATACGCAACAGAAAATTAACGGATCTACTTCATTCGCAATCGTTAACATGTACTATGCAAATTTCAGAATTCAAGAACAAGATATCGTACCTGGGTACTATGAGATTCAAAACAAAAGATCAAAAATATTCGGGAAAGTTTTTAATCTTCACTCCAATTCCACTTTATGCCCAAGAAGTGTGGTCTCTCAATCAGTTTTCAATAAGAGAATAAGAAAGTGTCTCATACTCACATGCACACCATTTCATGTTCTTTCAAAAATTCTGTATGTTTTTCTCCTTATAACTGATTATCTAATTGGGTTATCCTTTTGGGCCTTTCCAATTGGGCTTTAGTTTGTGGCTTGGATTGGGACCAAAAGGGACCAAAAAGACACTAGCCCTAATGGGCCTTGGACTTTTCTGTCAACTCTTGACAAGTCCAGAGTTACCATTTTTTATATTTAATACCACTATATAAATATAGTTGCACTCTAGGCCTTATTTATAAATTATATCCCAAGACTTTATTATACATGCAACCCCTTCATAAAATATTCGTAGTAATACAAAGTCATGAACGTAGACTGCCACTTTATAAATTACTACATCTTAATCTTAAGTATCCGGTTTAATCCTCTATGTTATTCATCATATATTTATGAAATCCAATTTTATAAATATATAATTTAGTAACTTCTTACTAAAGTGGTTTACTAAAGTGGTTTACTAAAGTGGTTAAGCATAACACTCTGAATAACTAAACCCATTAAACATCTCGAGAGAATATTTTGTATCTCCATTAAGAGACTATGAATTCCATTTTGAGAATATATGTTCCATCAACACTAAATGTGGCTACCCAACAGATTGAGGTTTTGATCATGTCTTTAGATCTCACTCCTGATATATCAAAGTAACCTACATTTCATGATCAGCTTCATTATCCTCTCAGGATTAAAAGTTCATGTAAATAGAAGTCAGGAGATTTATTATTTATTCAACGGTCATTAAGAAAATAATAAATCTTACTGCGGTCTAGTTCAATATGTCTTAACTCTAAAAACATATCAACTAGAAGTCTCCACTTCCATGATCAAGACAAATCATCTTAGTTAATATGTTATAGTCTTCGCAGATGAAATACTCAATTTCATCACCGACTACAAACTATAATTCTGAGTTTACAATGAACTTGTGATTATCTTTTGTGACTTTTCACATAAATCACATACTATGCATCTCATGGACTATATGATAATGCCCAATATTCATGTTACCATTATTTTTGAAAGCTTAGATCTGTGATAAAAACACAAGAATTGTTTAGACCCCATATTAAAACATTACGGCTCGGTTGATTTTACTCTAACTTAAACTAAGTGCAGAATAGAGTAATGCGAGCGAACAAACAATACAACTACTCTAAGCCATATTCAATAAAACACAACAGTAAAATAAAAGCTAAAAGAGTAGGGAAGAGAGATGCAAACACAAGATAACATGTCGATGTGTTATCGAAGAGGAAACCGAAGAACTCGGCGAAAAACCTCTCTGTCGCCCTCCAAGCGGTAAATCGATCCACTAGACAATAAGTTGGGATGCACGAATAGCGAAAGACCCTCCAAGACTAGTCTACCCAATGCACCTAAGCCTTCCAAGCTCCTACTCCAACAAGGCTTCTCGGAACCGTGTCTTTTCTAGCTTTTCGGATCCCACAATGCGCCCAATTGCATCCGCCAAGCCACACCGGCTTCTTTTGGCAAATCCCCAAAGCTTCCCAAGTTCCAAAACATTTTCTACACTTTGAAAAGGTGTGGGCTGTGTTTGGGTACAAATCTCCTCTCAAGATATGACAATGGGAGAGTGAATGAGAAGAGGCTATGATGATTTCTCACTAAGGATTAGTAGCTCTCTCTCTAAAAGATGGGTGTGTGTGTTGTAGAAAACCTATTAAGGGTTTTTCTCTCTGAATGACCTCCATACACATTTGTGGGTAATGAGGGTATATATAGTATGGGTGAAGGGTAAGAAAGACCCTCCAAGACTAGTCTACCCAATGCACCTAAGCCCTCCAAGCTCCTACTCCAACAAGGCTTCTCGGAACCGTGTCTTTTCTAGCTTTTCGGATCCCGCAATGCGCCCAATTGCATCCGCCAAGCCACACCGGCTTCTTTTGGCAAATCCCCAAAGCTTCCCAAGTTCCAAAACATTTTCTACACTTTGAAAAGGTGTGGGCTGTGTTTGGGTACAAATCTCCTCTCAAGATATGACAATGGGAGAGTGAATGAGAAGAGGCTATGATGATTTCTCACTAAGGATTAGTAGCTCTCTCTCTAAAAGATGGGTGTGTGTGTTGTAGAAAACCTATTAAGGGTTTTTCTCTCTGAATGACCTCCATACACATTTGTGGGTAATGAGGGTATATATAGTATGGGTGAAGGGTAAGAAAGTCACACTTAAAAAACCTCTAGGCAGAGAGTTTTGCGAGTATCTCGCGGGAATGCCTTACTTGCGAGACACTCGCGAAAACGACATCCTGGCATAACTCTTCAGCTTTTGACATATGCTCCTCATGTGACTTTTAGCTGTCTTGATCAAATCTCCACCACTCAATACCAAACCCATTACAAATAAATCCCACAAAAAAACAAAAAAACAAAAAAACAAAAAAACAAAACAAAACAAATTAAAGCAATTACAACACTTTTTGTCATGGAATAAAGCCAACATAAAACATGTAAATCACAACTTTACAATTTTAGATTATAACAACTTTATTAATTACAACATTAAGTGATGGGTAAAATAGAAAAAGAAAAAACTTTTTATCTTATTATTCTGTTGATGGGTAAACTATGAATTCCCATCTATAAATAATTAAAGATACTAAAAAGATAGTTGAAACTTTATATCTTCTATTTTTTCTTTATTTTGCAAACCAAAAAAATATCATTTTAAAAATTATGTAGACAAAACATTAAGGAATGGGAATCATTACTTTTGGATTTTGTTTTTCTTTTTAATGATTTATTATAATTTCTTATAATATTTATATAATATAAGAAATCAAAAAAGAACCAAAAAATGAAACTTAAAATATACTTTTTACTTTTTTTAGAGTCAGAGATAGATTTCAATTATTCCAACGTTTGACTATGTATTTATTTATTTCTTATTGTACAATTTTTTTTTTAATTCCCTAATAACGAAAAAGCTTTCAATGCTACCCAATACCCCTCCCTTTTCCAAAAATTTTTACGAATTCATTTTTTTGATATAGAAGTGCACTTTTTTGGAATGGCCATTAAAAAATTATAATAAGTTATTTATTTCTATAGTTGAATGTGAAAGACATAAGTTATTCAAAACCAATTGTTCTTTACTATTCCCATAAAAAAAAAAAAATTGTTCTTTACTATTAATATTATTAATTCTCTATTTATTGTTTAAATTAAATTATACTCTCTTCAAAACAAAAACATTTCAAATCAAGAAGTTAGAATTGATCAAAAGTAAAATACTTACTTTTTTGAAGTTTCAAAAAATGAAAATTTCAATTACTATTATTTATTAAAATTTACATATTACAATGTTTTAATCTTTAGAGTGAGTAAGGAAAAATAATTACACCAAAAAGAGTAGTTTTTTTTATATGATTCATAAAAGACAGACACAGCCCATAACTTAACCCAATAAAGTAAGAGTTATGTATTTTAGTTCGTTTATTCAGAATAATTAAGCAATGCTTTTTTGAATTGATTGAAGGAATTATTAAAATGTAAAATGACTTCCTTCTTTTATCTAAAAAAAATCATATATGTTTTAACAAATTAACTACGAGTCTCATTTCAATTTGAAAATTTTAATTTCAATTAGATGCACTCTTTTTTCGAGCTTGGTCAATTTAACTAACCTAACCAATTAATAGAAATAATTGTTAAAGTTTTTTTTTATTTTTTTTTATTAAATTCAATTATAAGGTTGGTTTATTAAACTTTTTGATTATTTTATTATATTACATATATAAATATAGCACGATGAAAATAAAGAACAATAAAGGTTAGTTTATTAAACTTTTTGATTATTTTATTATATTACATACAATTGCTTTTGTTTCTTTATATATTTCATTTTTTTTGGAAGGATTTGAAATCTTTTTCAAATAATTAAGATTAGAAAAGGTTATGAAATTCAATTTAGTTTTACATATCTTAATTTTTTTATTAACTGACTCCTTTGAAAAAAAAATAAGAACTAGCGAATCCGAAACAGTTAATTAAGAAGAAGAAAAATATTTTTATTTATTTCTATGTAATATACATATCAATATTTATGGTTCATACCTTTCATTCCAGTTCTAATTCCTATGTTACTATAAGTGGGACTCCTACTTTTCCCAATGGCAACAAGAAATCTTCACCGCACGTGGGCTTTTCCTAGTGTTTTAGAGCTTGGACAATTGATTGATCCACTTACTTCTATTATGTCAATCTTGATTACTACTATTGGAATTCTCGTTCTTATTTATAGCGACAATTATATGTCTTATGATCAAGGATATTTAAGATTTTTTGCTTATATGAGTTTTTTCAATACTTCAATGCTAGGATTAGTTACTAGTTCTAATTTTATACAAATTTATATTTTTTGGGAATTAGTTAGAGTATGCTCTTATCTATTAATAGAATTTAAAGGCACATATCCTAACACCCTCCATTCAGATCAAGGTAGAGAAGCCCCTTGGTCGTCACAGGTTAAGATTGAGATAGAGAAGCCTCTCAATCGCTCCAGGTTCCAAGGTAGATAAGCCTTTTGGTCACCATAATCCAGGTTCCGAGGTAGTGAAGCCCCTTGGTCACCTTTAATCAAAGATCGAGGTAGAGAAGCCCATTTTCCTTTGTTGACCTGCCACATTTAGGCTGGGATAGAAAAGTCTTTCAGTCACTCTAGTTATCAAGATTCATTTCAATATTGGTTATCAAGTAAGTCAAGTATTCGCAATTTTCAATTTCAAAAACAGCAAGGCACTAGTTCAATGTTCCAAAGTTTTAGGTTCTAGGGCAAGGTAATCTTTGAAAAATCAACCTCAATTAAATCATGGCTGCCAAAGTTAGTGTCTTTGTTTTACATTGACATTCGCTTTACAAGCTCTGTCAATGAGGGACATTCTGTAAACACTCGATTTTGCACCCATAATTTAATCAAGGAAGATGACTAGAATGACCAATCATATACCCAGAATTCATGATTGCATTACATGCATTAATTCATTCATTGCATATCATAAAAATAATCTTCAATTTCTAACAGTTGTGACAGTATGCCAGATTTCTGAATAGGACCGTCTGATTGAAAAATATCATGAGGTCAAGTTTTCACAGTCTGCATGCATTGTATGGGGTGAAGCCAATCACGTGTAAATTAATTGAAATTAATTTTGATTGGTTAATGATTAAAATTAATTAAATGAATTTATGTGATTGGTGGAGTATTTTTCTTAAAGTAAGATTTGTTCATGGAATTAAAACAAATAAGCAGATAATATTTAAAGGTTGTAGATAATTAGGCTTTTAAGATAATTATATTCAAAATAATTATTTTAATAATCCTAATTATCACTTTGGAATGAGGTTTATCCTGAAAGTAACTCTAAAGTTTGTCCAAATACAGTTTTAGAATTGGAAAACACTTCAAAAACGTGCTAATCAAGTAGCAAATTTCAGATTCACGTTCCAAGGGACTTTTGGCATAGTATAACTCAAAATTTGGACTGGGCTATGTCTAGAAAAGTTGTAGATAATTGAATTTCCCTTCATATATCAAAATTTCAGCCTAATCAGAAATTTGAGTAAAACGATATGATCAAAATACTGCAACTTGTTCTGATCTGAAAAATCAGCTTACAAGATCCAAATCTCCTTTTTTTAGGTTTTTCCCTGTACGTTTTTTGCTTATTTTTTCAGCATTCCAACCACTATAAATAGGGGATGCGTCTCAAAATTCAGCACACTTTTTCACGCTCTCTGATTTCCCCTCTTTCTGACTCTTCTTTTCTTTCATTTTCTCCCTTACATTAGAGACGTTTTGGAGGCTCTGGCCTTAAGAATTTCTTTTTTATAAGCAAGTTATTTTAGATTTCAAAGATAATTGAACAAATTCCTTTTGAACCCCAAAATATTCCCTCAAAAAGAAGAGTACGTCCATGCAAGAGGTGGTTTTTCTTCACCCTTTTTACTGTTTTTTTTTTTTTTTTTATGATGCATGAGTAGATATTCTTTTAGTTTTAATTTCTAATGTTTATACCATGTGTTGTCAATATTTTTGTTAAAATATGTTCTTGATGTCTTTATTGTCATGATCTACCTTTTTAGTTTGAAAAAATCTGCTTATTATCACATCTTTTTCAAAGCCAAAAACTGATTTTTAACTTCCTTAGATGCAAATCTGAATTTTTCGAAACCAAAAACCGATTTGTATCTTCCTTAGATGCAAATAGCCATGTATTTTTGGTAGTTTGTAACTAGGACTCAAAGGCATGTAATACTCAATTTATCAAGTTTGTACTTTTTTTTATTAAATCAATGATAATGGAAAATTTTAGTCATGGAAAGTTGTATTTAAATTTTTTTTTTATATAAAAATAATAAGTGGCAACTCCACATCACTTACCCAAAAAAAGAAGTGCCTTAAACAAGCACCCAAATCTCTTTTTTTGAGAGCATCAAAATTTCTCATGTCTCACACAAGGATTACACCGGACACTCAAGGATCAAGATGTAGTAATCTTCAAAGTGACAGATACATATTATGACTTTGTATTACTGTGAATATTTTCATGAAGGGGTTAAATGTTTAATAAAGTTTTGGGATATAATTTATTAAAAAGGCCTAGAGTACAATTATATTTATATAGTGGTATTAAATATATTAATAGTAACTTTGGGCTTGTCAAGACTTGACAGATAAGTCCAAAGCCCATTGGAGCTAGAGCTTTATTTGTCCCTTTTGGTCCCACTCCAAGCCAGACACTAAAGCCTAACATAATTAGATAATCAGTTATTTATTTAGTAAGAGTTATTAAATAAAGTAACTGCCTAAGTGCAGATATATATATGTATGATTAAAAGGAGAAAATGATTAAGAGTTTTTCTTAAGGGAGAAACACTTGGTTATTCCCTTGAACAAGTATATATAGAACCGATTGAGAGACCACATATCTTGGGCACATTCTGGAATTGGAGTGAAGATTGAAAGGCTTCTCAAAAAAGTCCAATCTTCATTTGTTTTCAATTTCGTTACATCAAGGTACGCTTTCTTGTTCTTTATTTCTAAAATTCAAATAATGCAAGTTATCTCACATGAAGTAGATCCGTCATACTCCGCTGCGTGTTTTGTACGAGATACAAAAATTGTATTTTCATGTGTTTTCCCAATAGAAATACCACGTCTAAGGTTGTATTCTGAAGGCACCACATCTGAAGAGGTTGTAAATTATGTAATTTCCCTTCCTAGGTTTGGCAAATAAAAAAAAAAAAAAAAGGAGTGAGAGTGCCTGGTAGGTTGAAAACCCGAAAGGGCAGCTTAGGAAAAAGTTAAGGCAAATAAAAAATGAACTACGTGATGACCTGATCCTTCTGCCACGGAGGTACGTAGGTAACCATATATTGGTCTAGTCACAACTTCCCAAAACCCACCATTTACCCATTAAGCAAAAAAAAATTGTTTTCAAAATTCAACTATTCCATTAAACCATGCCATTACATAGAATTCAAAACCTAAACCCTAAACCAACCCCCCCACCCCCCCAACCCCCCCCAAAAAAAAAAACCAAACCCTAAAAACCTAAACCCAAAACGAAACCCTTAACCTGAAAGTCGTAAATAATTCTAAAACCTAAGAGTTTCACATCAACTTTTAAAATAAACATGTTCAAAGCCAAAAATAAAAAAAATAAAAAAAAAAAAAAAATTCCTTTGGTTGTTCATTGATTCCATTTGCGTTAGGTACTTTGTCATCTTTGTCCCTCCTTTTAAATTCATAATTGTTAGCCTCATGTCTTTCTCGGTTGTCTCTAAGAAATTGTTTTCTCATGGAAACCATGTCAGCCTCCTTGTCTGAAATCTTGTTCACCAACCAATTAGAATATTTTGTGGTCATCCATTGAAAGTGAACCTTGAAAAAAAATTGATCTTCTCGGTCAGCCATCTCCAAGCCCAACAACATGTTCCTTATAGAAGTAGGATTTGTGTCCACAGGAGTAAAAGGTTTTCTTCCTTTTCCACCAGGCATTCCCTGCTCATATTGGAATTGCCTCAAGAGTCTATCTGCCTTATAGAAAGTTGCACTCCTTAATCCAACTATGTAGATGTGATCTGATATTGGAGACCACAACAAAGGAGGTGGTGAAGGAAAAATTTTGGTTTTGTATCTCATACAAAACACATAGCGGAAACAACATTCATGATTGATAACGTGCACTATGTAAATTTCAAAATTTAAGAACAAGATAACGTACCTTGGTGTGGAGAAATTCAAAACAAAGATTAGAAGCACTTGGGAACACTTTTAATCTTCATTCCAATTCCACTTTACGCCCAAGATGTGTGGTCTCTCAATCAGTTTTCAAAGGAAGAATGAAAGTGTATCTCACTCTCACATACACACCATTTCACAATGATATATCTCTCTAATTCTTTTTCTTAATAAAAAATTCGGTACGTTACTCCCTTTATAACTAACTGATTATCTAATTGGGCTAGCCTATTGGGCCTTTCTAATTGGGCTTTAGTGTGTGGCTTGGAGTGGAACCACAAGGGACTAATAAGACACTAGCTCCAATGGGCCTTGGGCTTTTCCGTCAACTCTTGACAAGTCTAAAGTTACCATTAATTATATTTAATACCACTATATAAATATAATTGCACTCTAGGCCTTATTAATAAATTATATCCCAAAACTATATTATACACGCAACCCCTTCATAAAATATTCGTAGTAATACAAAGTCATAAATGTAGACTACCACTTTGTAAATTACTACATCTTATCCTTGAGTACCTAGTTTAATCCTTTAATGTTATTTATCATATATTTATGAAATCCAATTTCATAAATACATACTTTAGTAATTTCTTATCAAATTGGTTAGACCTAACTCTCTGAATAACCAAACCCATTAAACTTATCTCAAGGGAATATTTTATATCTCCATCAAGAGACTATGAATTCCATCTTGAGAACATATGTTCCATCAACACTAAATGTGGTTGCCCAACATACTGACGTTTTGACGGCTACTTTGATCTCACTCCTGATATATCAAAGCAACTTACACGTCACAATCAGGTCTATTATTCTTTCAAGATTAAGAGTTCATGATGAGAATCAACAAGCATTCAAAGATCCATTGCATGTTCCAGTTGGGCCAATTACAAGAGCAAGATCCAAGAAAATCAAAGAATCAATTAATGGGCTGATTCAAGACATTTGGACTGATTCTATCGCAGGACATTCCAAGCTTGGCCCAAAGGAAGATGAAAGTGTAATAAATTTAATTCAAGCTATTTAAGGCTGATCTGGCTTAAACAGGAGTGATTTATGGCGTGAATTAATGGCTGATTGACTTTCCAGCTCTATATCAGTTAATGGAGATTTTTTTCCTATTTTGGATCTGTTAATTTCAGACCAAATCAACTTTTATTTAGGGCTTTATTATTTAGTACGTTTTTTTATTTATTTCCTTATTTTTAGGTGCATTTAATGCTTTTAGGTCAAATTAGATTCCTGATAGGGTTAGGTATCAATTAGGAGTTATTTTAGAATATATTTTCTTGTCTGTCAAGTCTTATGGAGCCCTTAAACAGGCTCTTAAGTCTGTAAACGTTTTTTCATACATATTATTGAATAAAAATCAGAAAATGTGAAGCTTTGCTCTTCATTTGGTTCTTCAAGAACTGTGAACTTATCAGGGATTTTCCTTGTGGCATTCAAACTTTATACATTCAGTTCATGATTCTTTATAATCATTAGGTCAAGGTCAACTTATAACTTTGGTTCACGTTTCGATTATAAACGTTGGGTCAGGGTTTCTATCATAAATCTGAATTTTAGCTTTCCTGAGTTAAATATTCCAATATTTTTGTTGGGTCTCAAAGCGTGTCGATTGAGGTTCGCATTAGTTCATGCAAATGGGAGTCGTGAGATTTATTATTCATTTGACAGTCGTTAGGAGAATAATAAATCTCATAGTAGTCCAGTTTAATATGTGTTAACTCTTAAAACATATCAACATATCAACTAGAAGTCTCCACTTCCATGATTAAGAGAAATCATCTTAGTTGATACGTTATAGTCTTCACTGATGAAATGCTCAATTTCATCACCGACTACGAACTATAAATTCTAAGTTTACAAAGAACTTGTGACTTATATCTTCTGTGACTAAATCCCATAAATCACATACTATGTATCTCATGGACTATATGATAATGTCCAAATATTCATGTTACCATTATTTTAGATAATAATAAAACAACTTTATTAATCACAATATTAAGTCATACACAATGTCATACATAATGTCATACATAATATCATACATAGCATCATACAATAGGATTTAAGGGCACAAATCCTAACAATCTCCCACTTGCCCTAAAGACTATTATGCACTAATCTAACTCCCATTCCCTCCAAATGTGACTCGAAAGTCCTTTGAGGCAAGGCTTTGGTAAAATGATCTGCTAGATTATTTTCACTTTCAATCCTTGCTACCACAACGTCTCCACGAGTAACAATGTCTCAAATGATGTGGTACTTCCTCTCAATGTGCTTTCCTTTCTTGTGATTCCTTGGATCTTTGGATTGTGCAACCGCTCCACTATTGTCGCAAAACAATGTGATGGGAACTTACTCCATTCTCATAACACCAAAATCATAAAGGAATTTCTTGAGCCAAACAGCTTCCTTTGCTGCTTCACAAGCAGCAACGTACTCAGCTTCCATGGTGGAGTCTGCAATACAAGATTGCTTAACACTCCTCCAACTTATGGCTCCACCTCCCAAGGTGAAAACACATCCTGAAGTGGATTTTCTGAAATCTAGATCTGACTAAAAGTCTGAATCTGTATAGCCAATGGGAATCAAATCCTCACTATGGTAAACAAGTATATAATCTCTCGTTCTCCGTAGATACTTGAGAATATGCTTTACAGCTTGCCAATGTTTTGGTCCTGGATTTGATTGATATTGGCTGACCATGCCAACTGAATAACAAAGATCTGGTCTAGTACAAAGCATGGCATACGTGAGACTTCCCACTGCAGAAGCTTAAGGAACTTGTCCCATCATATTTTCTTCCTCTTGAGTCTTAGGCCTTTGGTCATCAGACAGAGGACTCCATGTCTAAAAGGAAGCAATTCTTTCTTGGAGTTTTGCATGCTAAACCGTTCTAGGACCTTATCTATATATCCAGCTTGTGATAACCTAACATCTTATTCTTGCGATCTTGCCAAAGCTTGATCCTTAGAATAAAGTTAGCCTCACCCAAGTCCTTCATATCAAATTGGTTTGACAACCAAAATTTAACCGATGACATTACCCCTACATCATTCCAATGAGTAGAATATCATTAACATAAAGCACTAGGAACATTACTACTTTGTCTCGATGTCTTTTGTACACGCATGGTTCATCAAGATTTTGTTCAAAACCAAATGACTTGATTTCTTGATCAAATCTAATGTTCCATGACCTAGATGCTTGTTTAAGTCCATAAATGGACCTATTCAACTTGCATACCATATGCTCTTGGTTCTTTGCTATGAAACCTTCTGGTTGCAACATGTATATTTCTTCTTCAAGATTGCCATTAAGAAATGCAGTCTTGACATCTATTTGCCAAATCTCATAATCATAATGAGCTGCAATGGATAAGAGAATTCTGATAGATTTAAACATGGCTACTGGCGAAAAAGTTTCATCATAATCAATACCTTCTTTTTGTGTATACCATTCGTCACTAGCCTTACTTTAAAGGTTTCAACCTTTCCATCTATCCCTCTCTTCCTCTTGTAAACCCATTTGCAACCAATAGGTTTAATGCTGTTAGACGCCTTTACAAGATCTCATACATGATTGGAATCCATAGAATCCAATTCAGATTTCATAGCTTGGACCCAATGATGTGCATCTATATCATTCATTGCTTTATCATAAGTGTAAGGATTTGATTCAATCTTTTCTAAGATAGCTTCATAAGTTTCTCCCAAACCTATAAATCTCACAGGAGGCCGAACAGTTCTCTCACTACGATGAGGTATCTGTGTACTAGACATCTTATGAGTAATATCTTGTGGTGTATCCAATACAGCCACATCATCCCTAGTTTCATCCAATGGTTGTTCAACTACAGGTTCATCTAATTCAGCCAATACGACTTTACTCCTATGATTAAAATTATTCACATAATCATCTTCCAAAAATTTGGCATGGGTGCTAACAAACACTTTGTTATCCTTATGATTATAGAATAAATAACCCTTGGTTTCTTTTGAATACCCTAAAAACATGCATACTTCCATTTTAGCTTCCAACTTATCAGACTTCCCATTCGACATATGTGCTAGACATCCCCAAATGTGGAGATATTTCATACTAGGCTTACGCCCATTCCACAATTCCTTAGGTGTGTTGGGAACAGATTTTGATGGAACTAAATTGAAAATATGCATAGCAGTTGTTAGTGCATATCCCCAAAAGGAAACTGGTAAAGTTGAGTAACTCATCATGGACCTAACCATTTCCAAAAGAGTCCTATTCCTTCTTTCTACTAGACCATTTTGTTGGGGAGTTTCAGGTGTAGTCAATTGGGAGACAATCCCATTTTGAATTAGGTAATCCTTGATATTCCCAAGAAGGTATTCGTCACCTCGATCAGATCAAATGGCCTTTATGTGTTTACCCAATTGATTTTCAACTTCAACCCTAAACTCTTTGAACTTTTCAAAGGCTCATTAGGTACACATAACCATATCTTAAGTAATCATCTGTAAAAGTGATGAAATACTCATAACCTCCTTTTGCTTGAGTTGACATAGGTTCACATACATCTGTATAAACTAATTCAAGCAACTTTTGGGCTCTTCTACCTTTTGCATTAAAAGGTCGTTTGGTCATCTTACCTTCCAAACAAGATTCGCAAACTGAAAATCCATCAAAGTCCATGGGCTGTAAAAGTCCATCTTTGATTAGTCTTTGAATCCTATTTGAATTAATATGACACAAACGCAAGTGCCAAAGATATGCATCATTTGTAGAAGGAAACTTTCTCTTTAATTATTTTACATGAGAGCTACTATCTAATTCAAAATTGTATAATTCATGCTTGTCAGGAGTTAAAATATAAAGACCATCCACAATATTGCCAGAACAGATAAACATTTTATCCTTCTTTATTACAACATTGTCTTTGAGGATAACACAATATCCATGTTTACCTAAGTAAGTTGCAGAAATTAAATTCCTACGAACATTAGGTACATACAAACAGTCTTCCAATATTAAAACTCTAGACTTAAAACATAAATTAAACACTCCAATAGCTACAACCGAAATCCTGCTCCCATTAGCCAAAGTAAGAAATAGTTCTCCCTCATTCAACTTTTTGGTCTCCTAGAACCCTTGCAAAGAATTGCAGATATGATTAGTACAACCTGAATCCACACACCAGGAATCTGTTGGATTCTGTACCAAACATATTTCAAGAAGAAATGAACTTTTCATACCCTTATTCGTGGCAGCCTTGAATATTGGACAATTCCTCTTCCAATGTCCTTTCTCACCACAAGGGAAACATTTTCCTTTGGTTTTCTTTCCTTTGTTGGCAACCCTTAAGGCAATTTGTTTACCATCTTTCTTAGTGAAGTCCTTCTTCTTCTTCTTAACCTTTCCTTTCGACTTAGGTTGAGAAGTAGAAGCTTCACCCACATTGGCTTCAACACTAGAAGTACCAAGGATGCCTTCCGCCGCCACTAACTTATTCATTAATTCAGAAAAGGAATAAATCTTTTTGTTCATATTATAATTGAGTCTGAATTCCTTGAATGATTCCGGTAGTGACTGGAGTATCATATCTACTTGGGATTCTCCATCAATGTCGGCACCTAAAACTTCTAATGCGTTCAGATTAGCAATCATCCTAAGACAATGCTCTCTCACTGAACTTCCTGCAGCCATTTTGGTATTATAAATTTTCCTCATGGTTTCTTGTCTTGCAGAATGGCCCTGCTCACCAAACATCTCCT
>JACAVU010000007.1:19907607-19985107 GCA_014183005.1 Castanea mollissima | reverse complement strand
ACTAGGAACATCATTAGGAAACACGTCCTCGTGGATTGCCACCTATTAGAGGAATAGAGCATCAAATTGATTTTGTGTCAGGTGCGACAATTCCTAACCGACCAGCCTATAGGAGTGATCCGAAGGAGACAAAGGAACTTCAAAGCAAGTTGAGGAGTTGTTGATCAAAGGACATGTGAGAGAGAGCATGAGTCCGTGCGCGGTGCCGGTGTTACTTGTGCCTAAGAAGGATGGAACTTGAGAATGTGTGTTGATTGCAGGGCTATCAACAACATTACGGAGAAGCGGCCGATAGCCTATTTTAGTGAAAAGCTAAATGGGGCAGCTATGAACTACCCAACATATGACAAGGAGCTTTATGCATTGGTGAGAGCCTTGGAGACTTGGCAACACCACCTTTGGCCGAAAGAATTGTCATACATACTAACCATGAGTCCTTGAAGCACTTGAAGGGACAAGTTAATGAAATGACTTGTTTGGATGGTTAAAAGAAGGTTGAGATGGTGAAGAAACTCCATGAAAGTGTACGGAAATATATAGAGAAGAAAAATGAGCAATATGCGACCAAAGCCAACAAGGGTCGTCCACAAGTCCTCTTTGAAACGGGTGATTGGGTTTGGGTGCATATGAGAAAAGAAAGATTCCAGCCCGTAGGCGGTCTAAGCTACATCCTAGAGGGGATGGTCCATTTCAAGTTCTTGAGAGAATCAATGATAATGCATACAAGTTGGATCTTCTAGATGAGTATAACATTAGTGCTACATTTAATGTTTCTGATCTTTTTCCTTTTGATGTAGGTGACGATTTGAGGACGAATCCTTTTGAAGAGAGGGGGAATGATGAGAATCAACAATCATTCAAGGATCCATTACATATTTTAGTTGGGCCTATTACAAGAGCAAGATCCAAGAAAATCGAAGAATCACTTAATGGGCTGAATCAAGAGATTGGGCTGATTCTACCGCAGGACATTCCAAGCTTGGCCAAAGGAAGATGAAGGCGTAATAAATTTAATTCAAGCTATTGAGGGCTGATCTGGCTTAATGGGAGTGATTTATGGTAAAGATTAATGGCTAATTGACTTTCTAGCTCTATATCAGTTAATAGGGATTTTTTTTCCTATTCTGGAGCTACTATTTCAGACCAAATCTACTTGAATTTAGGGCTTTATTATTTAGAACATTTTTTAGGTATTTTACTTGTTTTAGGTGCATTTAATGCTTTTTAGGTCAAATTTGATTCCTGATATGGTAAAGTATCAATTAGGAGTTATTTTAGAATATATTTTCTTGTCTGTCAAGTTTTATGAAGCCCTTAAATAGGCTCTTAAGTCTGTAAACGTTTTTTCATATATATTATTGAATAAAAATTAGAAAAGGTGAGGCTTTGCTATTCTTTTGGTTCTTCAAGAACTGTGAACTTATCAAGGATTCTTCCTTGTGGCGTCCAAACTTTATACCTTTAGTTCGTGATTCTTATAATCATTAGGTCAAGGTCAACTTATACCTTTGATTCGCATTCGATTATAAACGTTGGGTTAGGGTTTATATCAAAAATCTGAATTTTAGCTTTCTTGGGCAAATATTCTGATATTTTTGTTGGGTTTCAAAGCGTGTCGATTGAGGTTCGCATCAAACTAGAATGCATGATGAGAATCAACAAGCATTCAAGGATCCATTGTTTGTTCCAGTTAGGCCTATTACTAGAGCAAGATCCAAGAAGATCAAAGAAGCACTTAATGGGCTGATTCAAGAGATTTGGGTTGATTATAACACAAGACATTCCAAGCTTGGCCCAAAGGAAGATGAAGGCGTAATAAATTTAATCTAAGCTATTGAGGGCTGATCTAGCTTAATTGGGCGTGATTTATGGTGTAGATTAATGGTTGATTGACTTTCCAGCTCCATATCAATTAATAGATATTTGTACTATTTTGGAGCTGCTATTTCAGACCAAATCTACCTTAATTTTAGGCTTTTATTAGTTAGAGGGTTTTTTAGCTATTTTCCTATTTTGGATTTTCTAATTTTAGACCAAATCAACTTTTATTTAGGGTTTTATTATTTAGTACATTTTTTATATTTTCTATTTTCAGTCATGTCTTATAAATAGCATGCACTCATTGTAATAGAGGGATTATTGAATAAAAATCAGAAACAGGTGAGGCATTGCTCTTCTTTTGGTTCTTCAAGAACTGTGAACTTATTAGGGATTCTTCCTTGTGGCGTTCAAACATTATACCTTCGGTTCGTGATTCAATTATAATCATTGGGTCAAGGTCTGTTACTTATACCTTTGGTTCGCATTTCACTTATAAACGTTGGTTCATGGTTCTATCAAAATCTGAATTTTAGCTTTCTTGGGCAAATATTCTAATATTATTTGTTGGGTCTCAAAGCGTGTCGATTGAAGTTCACATCAAAGTGTCGATTGTCACTTAGCTCCACTAAGTCCTACTTACCTTCTTTTGTGTTTTCGGGACTTCTTGGGTCCATTTTGACTCTATTTTTCACTAAAAAAAATTGGTTATGCAGTAAAGTTTCTCAAAAATTTCCATGGATTGTCCATTCATTTTCAAAAAATCACCTGCATCACTGTTTTCAAAAAGAGAGAGGGGGAAGAGAAAATTAATTAAATCAAGATATACGAAAATCATGCATTCATCTCTTAAACTAGGGGCATTTGGCTATGCCTTATCCCCTCTTTCTGCACAAGTAAAAATCACTCACTCCTTTTCGAGGAAAAAAAGAAGAGAGAGAAATTCTTCTCAAAAAATGAAGGGTAATCATGCATAAAGTTTTCAAACTAGGGGCATTTGGTTATGCCTCATCCAAGTAAGTGCAAATCCCATCAGAAATGGGCAGATAAGTTCAAATTGTTTGCTACAAGACTTCATCGGGTGAATTCTAAACTTGTTTCATCTAAAGTTCCAACAAGATCATAAGCAATCCAAAGGTAAAGAGTTAAAAGCCAAAATTAATACAAATTATCTAAGGAGTACTTTCTTATTTTTGTGGGAAAAATAAAATACAGTTCAAGCATCATTCAGGCTCTAGGTCCGCCTGCAGGAAGTTCTCCTAGAGCCACCTCTAGAAGAGCCACCCTCAGTGTCTCCTTCATGACTTGCATAAAACTGAGATTCTTGTTGTCGGTTCTGAAGTTCAAGATTTCTGATCCTCTCCTCCAAGGATCTTTTCTTGGCATCAGCTAATGCCATTCGGTTGGTTTGAAAAATTAACAAAGACAAATGTTAGATCAATTATCATGGAAGTTCAAGAAAAAGTACCCGAAAAGCATCATCTTATACCCAGTTCACTTCATTGAGCACATATTGAGAAGATTGAGTGCACGCTACCAGTTGCAAACCTCCAATCATCCACATGCTTTCTTCCACAAGATCAGCGCTGACCTGAAGCACAGATTCACAAGTTCACAAATAGCTCAACAATTCAAAAATGTCCCAAAGACAAAAGTACAACATGATCACACAAGGGTTTCCAACCAGATATTCCAACAAAATTCCCACACTCATCGAAAGTAAAACCCCAGGTTCCAAGGTAGAGAAGCCTATTGGTCATCATAACTCAAGATTGAGATAGAGAAGTCTCTCAATCGCCCCAAGTTCCGAAGTAGATAAGCCCCTTGGTTACCTTCCATTCAGATCGAGGTAGAGAAGCCAAGGATCGTCACAATTCAAGATTGAGATAGAGAAGCCTCTCAATCACCCTAGGTTCCGAGGTAGAGAAACCACTTAGTTACCTTCAATTTAGATTGAGGTAACTGCGCCTTGGTCATCACAATTCAATATTATGATAGAGAAGCCTCTCAATTGCCTCAGGTTCTAAGGTAAAGAAGCCCCTTGGTTACCTTCCATTCAGATTGAGGTAGAGAAGCCCCTTGGTCACCCACAATTCAAGATTGAGTTAGAGAAGCCTCTTAATCACCCCTGGTTCCAAGATAGAGAAGCCCCTTGGTTACCTTCCATTGAGGTAGAGAAGCCCCTTGGTCACCATAATTCAAGATTGAGATAATAAAGCCTCTCAATCATCCTAGGTTTCGAGGTAGAAAAGCCCTTGATTACCTTCCGTTCAGATCGAGGAATAGAAGCCCCTTGGTTGCCTAAAATTCAAGATTGAGTTAGAGAGGCCACTCAATCACCCCAAGTTCTGAGGTAGAGAAGCCCCTTAGCTACCTTCCATTCAGATTGAGGTAGAGAAGCCCCTTGGTCGCCCACAATTCAAGATTGAGATAGAGAAGCCTCTCAATCACCCCAGGATCGAGGTAAAGAAGCTCCTTGGTTATCTTCCATTCAGATCGAGGTAGAGAAGCCCCTTGGTCGCCCACAATTCCAGATTGAGATAGAGAAGCTCTCAATCGCCCAAAGTTCTAAGGTAGAGAAGCCCCTTGGTTACCTTCCATTCAGATCAAGGTAGAGAAGCCCCTTGGTTGCCCACAATTCAAGATTGAGATAAAGAAACCTCTCAATCGCCCCAGGTTTTGAGGTAGAGAAGCCCCTTGGTTACCTTCCATTTAGATTGAGATAGAGAAGCCTCTCAATCACCCCAGGTTCCAAGGTAGAGAAGCCCCTTGGTTACCTTCCATTCAAGATCGAGGTAGAGAAGCCCCTTGGTCCCCCTCCCCCTTCCCCCCTTCCCCCCACATGCGGATTGAGATAAAGAAGCCTCTCGATCGACCCTAGATTTAGACTGAGATAGAGAAGCCTCTTAGCCACCTCAGAATTCAAGATTCATTTCAGGTTTATCAGATAACAAGTAGGTTAAGTATTTACAATTTTCATTCATCAAAACAGCAGAGCACTAGTTCTATGTCGCAAGGTTTTAGGTTCTAGGGCTAGGTAATCTTTGAAAAGTCAATCTCAATTAAATCATGGCTGCTAAAATCAGTCTTTGTTTTACATTGACATTCGCTTTGCAAGCTCTGTCAATAAGGGGCATTCTGTAGACACTCAATTTTGCACCCATAATTTAATCGTGGAAGATAGCTAGAGTGGCCATTCATATACCCAAAATTTTAGAGTTGCATTACATGCATTAAATTCATTCATTGCATATCATAAAAATGATCTTAAGGGTCTAACGGTTGCGACGGTATGTCCTATTCCCAAATTAGACTGTCGGATTGAAAGATATCACATGATCAAGTTTACACGATCTGCATGCATTTTGTTTCGGTAGAACCGATCACACATGATTAATTTAAATAATTCTAATTGGTTAGAAAATTAAAATTAATTAAATAATTTTGTGATTGATCGTTAGTTAGTGTCAAAAATAGACTTGCTTGCATGAGAATAAAGTGGATAATAAGATAACAAAGAAGCTGTGGATAATCAAGCCTTTTTTGGGATATTTATCTATAAGATGATTATCACTTTTAAGACCTAAATATCAAGAAAAATGGATTAATTTTTAAAATACGGATTAAAAATGCATCTAGGTGCAGTTCTTGACTCAAAATTGCTCAAAACAGGAGTCCAAATTGGACTAAAACTCAAACGCGAACTTGGCACCCAAGAGGGCGATTTGGCACCCTTGGAGTGCTGATTGGCACATGACAAGTGCTAATTGGCACATGACAAGTGCTGATTGGCCCATATTTTTGGCCTAGACCGGAGACTCCATGATTGAGATAAAGCCTATATTTTTTGACTTTTTAGAGATAAGGACCCGTTCCAATTCATATTTAATCTTATTCAGCATATTCTTTGAAGCATCCTAACCTATATAAAAATAGAGGAAACAAATCAGAATTAAGGGCTCTTCTTTTTCTAACTTTTCAGTTCCCCTTACGTTAAAGATGTTCTGAAAGCTTTTGCTTTAGGAATTTCTTTTTTGTAAGTAAAGTATTTTAGACTTCAAAGAGGTGAACAAACTTCTTTGATTTCCAAAATATTCTTTCATTAGAAGAGCACGCTCATGCAATAGGTATTCTGTTTATTTTTCTTTCTCTCATTTCTTCCATTAATTAGTTTGTTATTGTTCATCTCATGAATGTGATTAACAAGTTTTATTGTGTCTTGTTCTTAATATATAATTTCCATGCTTAGATACTTTGTTGGGATTTTCTTTGATATGTTCTTTAGATGATGTTTATTTTAATTCTTTCTCTTTGATTTTCAATCTGCTAATGATTACCAAAGTTCTTGTTTTTTAAACACAAAACTGATCTGTATTTTCAATAAATACAAATCTAATTTTTTCTAGACACAAAACTGATTTTTATTTACATTAAATGCAGATCTGATTTTTTTAAAACACAAAAACTGATCTGTATTTTCATTAAATAAAGATAAGATTTTTTAGCACAAAAACTTATCCGTATTTTCATTAATTACAGATTTCATTTTTTCCAAACTCAAAACCAATTTGTATTTTCATTAAATACAGATCTGAAAATTTTTCTAAAAACGTTTTCTTTATTATAAAATTGCAAATTTTGAAATTTCAAAGAAGGAATTAAGAGTTAGATTAAAGTCTTTTTTAAAATATGTGATGCATGCATAATAAGTTTGTCTCATGAATGTGAATCCTTTTTCAAAAGTTTTTTATTTGTTTTCAACAATAGATCTTATTTTTTTATAAACCGAATCTCATTTTTTTTAACTTTTCAAAACATATCTAATTCTTTTTAACCCATTACGAAAACAGATCTAACTTTTTTTTACAAACCAAATCTTAAAAAAAAAAAAAAATCTAATTTTACTTTAAAAAGGGGATATCATTCATAAGGCAAATTTATTTAAATTAATTTTTGTCAAGTGTTTGTCATGTATGTTACAACATATCATTCAACATCATGAAAAAAATGGTATATTGGTCATTAAAGTCTAGAAGACCAGACTCGGTCAGGGCGGAATGGGTGCCCACATTCCCATTCCGTAACCTAGGATTTTTGGATAGGTAGATTAGTGTTCTGTCTTTTAATTTTGGTAGATTGTAACTAGGACCAAAGCTTTGTATTCTACTGCATAGATTGTAACTAAGACCCAAAGTCTTGTAAGGGTAATTTACCAAAATTGTATTATTCTTTATTCAATCAATGACATTCAAACTATTTTGAACATGTAATTTGTATTTACTTTTTCTTTTTCTTTTTCTTTTTTGTATAAAAAATAAGTGGCGACTCCATACCACTACCCGAGAGAGAGGTGCCCTTACAAGCACCCAAATCTCTTTTTTGAAAGCACCCCTTTTGCGGTCTTTCACATTTCCCAAAACATCTAAGATGAGCAAAAATACCTTGATACCTCTAAAATGACGAAAAATACCCTAAAACTAGAGAAATGACAAAAAGCAAATATCTCGAAACCTCTAAAATATCCAAAATACTTTTGAAACCACTAAATGACCAAAATACCCCGGGAAACCATTAAAATAATGAAAAATACTCTAAAACTACTAGAATGACCAAAATACCTTCAAAACCTAAAAAACCACCAAATACCTCTTAAACCTCTAAAATGAAGAAATTAATCCTGAAACCATATTAACAAAAATACCCTTGAAATCACAAGAATGACCAAAATTCCCCCCCCCCCCCCCCCCCCCAAACCCGAAACCATTAAAAGGAGCGGAATGCCCCAAAACTTCATAACAACCAACAATAATTCAACTTGAATGACAAAATTATCCCCAAACCACTCAAATGACCAAGAATACCTCGAAAATAGTAAAAAAGACCAAAATACCCCAAGAAACCTCTAAAATGACAAAAAATACTCTAAAACCACTAAATGACCAAAATACCTCTAAAACTTTAGAAATGACCAAAATACCTCTGAAACCTCTAAAATGACGAAATTTATCCGAAAACCATAATAACAAAAATACCCCTAAAATCACTAGAATGACCAAAATTACCCCCCCCCCCCCCCCCAACTCAAAACCATTAAAAAGAACAGAATGCCCCAAAACTTCTAAACAACCAACAATACATTGACTTGAAAGACCAAATTATCCTGAAACCTCTCAAATGACCAAAAATACCTCGAAAACAGTAAAAATGACCAAAAATACCCCGAAAACTCTAAAAGACAAAAGTACCCCAAAACATGTAAAAGGATTAAAATAATATCCCCACAATCACAAAATGACCAAAATACCGCAAAATCACTAAAATTATTTTAAAAAAATACCCCAAAACCTGTAAAATGATTAAAATAATCGCAAAATTGCAAAAACTGACCAAAATAAACCTCAAATCCTCTAAAATGAGCACGAACACCTGAGACCTATAAAATTACCAATATATCCCAAAACCATCTAAATGACTAAATGCCTCGAAACTTTTAAACAGACCTAAAATACTCGAAACCTTCAAAATAACCAAAATTTGCAGGCTATATTGTGTCATTAAGTGGTTTCAGGGGTTTTGTGGTCATTTTTTAGGTTAAAGAGTATTCTAGTCATTTTAAATATTTCAATATATTTTGGTCATTTTACAGATATCAAGGGAATACTGGTCATTTTAGAGGTTTGGGTTTTTTTTTTTTTTTTTGGGTCATTTTATAGGTTTTTGGTTATTTTGGCCAGTTTAGATGTTTCGTGGGCATTTTTGATCATTTGAAGTTTCAGAGGTATTTTGTTCATTTTAAAAAAATTTGGAGTATTTTGGTCGGTTTCGAGTTTTTTTGGTCATTGTAGAGGATTTTAGGGCATTTTGGTCATTTTAGTGATGTCGAGGTGTATTTTTTAATCATTTAAAAATGTTTGGGGCATTTTGGTCATTTACGAGGTATCGAGATTTGACTGCTTATTTCACCCGTTTCAGGGGTTTTTTGTTCTTTTTAGAGGTTTTGGTGGTTATTTTAGTCATTTTAGAGATTTTGGGGCTATTTTGGTTAGTCAAGAGGTTTCAGAGTTTTTTTTTTCCTTTTGGTATGGTGGTTTTGGGGGTATTTTGGTAATTGTGGTGATTTTGGAGGCATATTGGTCATTCTAGTTATTTCAAGTGAATTTTAATCAAAATTTCCAAGACTAAAAAAAAAAAATTATTTTACTCATGAGAATTACCAAAATATAAAAAACTTTTCAATGCCCCAAAACCTCTAAAATGACCAAAGTATCCTTAGAACTTCCAAAATGACAAAAATGCACCACAAATGTCCAAAATACCCCAAAAACCTAAACAATGTCCAAAACGCCACCAAACCTGCAAAACGAGCACAATACCCACCAAAACTTTCAAAACGACCAAAATACCATTGAAACCTTTAAAATAAGCAACAAACCCACAAAACCTCTTAAAATAACCAAAATACCCCTAATCTAAGCCAAAATACACTCGAAATCTCTCAAATGAACAAAATACCATTGAAACCTTAAAAATGACTAAAATATACCCAAAACCTTTAAAATAATGGAAATACCGCCAAAAACCTAATAAATTACTAAAATAACCCTGAAACCTCTCAAATGACCAAAATACCATTAAACCTATAAAATGACCAATGTTCCCCAAAACATCTACAATGAACAAAAATACCTCAATACCTCTAAACTGATGAAAAATGGCCTAAAACTTGCAAAATGACAAATATATATATATATATATATCTCAAAATCTCCAAAATGACCAAAATACTTTTGAAACCACTAAAATGACCAAAATACTTTTGAAATCACTAAAATGACCAAAATACCCTGAGAAGCCTCTAAAAGGATGAAAAATACTCTAAAACCACTAGAATGAGCGAAATACCTTCAAAACCTCATAAATGAACAAAATACCTCCGAAACCTCTAAAATGACGAAATTAATCTTGAAACTATAATAACAAAAATACCCCTGAAATCACAAGAATGTCCAAAATTCCCCCCACCCCAACCCAAAACCATTAAAAGGAACAGAATGCCTCAAAACTTCAGAACAACCAACAATACATTGACTTGAATGACCAAATTATCCCGAAACCTCTCAAATGACCAAGAATACCTTGAAAACTATAAAAATGACCAAAAATACCCTGAAACCTATACAAGGATTTAAATAATACCCCCACAATCACAAAATGACCAAAATGCCCTTAATACTTCTAGAACGAGCAAAAAGACCCTGAAACCTCTAAAATGACCAAAGTACCGAGAATCGGCTAAAATTATGAACAATACCCCAAAACTTGTAAAATGATTAAAATACTCCCAAAAAAATTGCAAAAATGACCTCAAATCCTCTAAACTGATCAGGAAAACTTGAGGCCTCTAAAATTACCAAAATATCCTAAAACCATCTAAATGACTAAATACTTGAAACATTTAAACAAGCCTAAAATACTCGAAACCTTCAAAATAACCAAAATTTTCGGGTTATATTGTGTCATTAAGTGGTTTCAGGGGTATTGTGGTCATTTTTGAGGTTTTAGAATATTTTTTATCGTTTCAGAGGTTAAAGAGTATTTTGGTCATTTTAAATATTTTAATATATTTTGGTCATTTTACAGATTTTAGGGGAATACTAGTCATTTTAGAGGTTTGGGTTCTTTTTCTTTTTTTTTGGTCATTTGATAGGTTTTTGGTTATTTTGGCCAGTTTAGAGATTTCACGGGCATTTTGGTCATTTGAGGTTTCAGGGGTATTTTGTTCATTTTTTAGATTTTGGGAATATTTTGATCGGTTTCAAGTTTTTTTGGTCATTGTAGAGAATTTTGGGGCAATTTGGTCGTTTTAGTGATGTCAATATGTATTTTTTAATCATTTTAGATGTTTGGGGCATTTTGGTCATTTACTAGGTCTCAAGATTTGACTGCTTATTCTAGCCATTTCAGGGGTGTTTTGGTCATTTTAGAGGTTTTGGGGGTTATTTTAGAGATTTAGGGCTATTTTGGTTAGTTGAGAGGTCTCAGAATTTTTTCTTTTGGCGTTTGGTGGTTTTGGGGGTATTTTGGTGATTTTGGGGGTATATTAGCAATTCTAGTGATTTCAAGTGAATTTTCATCAAAATTTCCTAGACTAAAATATATATATATATTACCTATGAGGATTACCAAAATATCAAAAAACCTTTTAATGCCCCCAAACCCTATAAAATGACCAAAATACCCTTAGAACTTCCAAAATGACTAAAAAGCACCACAAATATCCAAAATATCCCAAAAACCTAGACAATGACCAAAACACCCCCAAAACCTGCAAAACGAGCACAATAACTCCCAAAACTTTTAAAATGACCAAAATACCATTGAAACCTCAAAAATAAGTAAAATACCCTCAAAACCTCTAAATATGACCAAAATACCCCTACTCTAAGCCAAAATACACTCGAAATCTCTCAAACGAACAAATACCCGTGGAACCTTAAAAATGACCAAAATACTCCCAAAACCTCTTAAAATACCCCCCCAAAACCTAATAAATTACTAAAATAACCCTGAAACCTCTCAAACGACCAAAATACCATGAAACCTATAAAATGACCAAACTTCCCCAAAACATCTAAAATGAGTAAAAATACCTTGGTACCTCTAAAATGACGAAAAATACCCTAAAACCTTAAAAATGACAAAAAAAAAAAAAAACGAATATCTTGAAACCTCTAAAATGACCAAAATACTTTCGAAAGTACTAAAATTACCAAAATACCCCGAGAAACCTCAAAAATGACAAAAAATACTCTGAAAACACTAGAATGATCAAAATACCTCTAAAACCTCTAAAATGATAAAATTAATTGATGCAAACCTCAATCGAAATGCTTTGAAACTTGACAAATAATATTGGAATACTTGCCCAAGAAAGCTAAATTTCAGATTTTTATAGAAACCCCAACCCAACATTTATAAATGAAACACGAATCAAATGTATAAGTAACAGAACTTGACCCAATAATTATAATTGAATCACAAACCGAATGTATAAAATTTCAACGCCACAAGGGAAAATTCTTGATAAGTTCACAGTTCTTTTATAACCAAAAGAAGAAGCAAAACCTCACGTGTTTTCTGATTTTTATTCAATAAACCCCCATTACAATGAGTGCATGTTATTTATAAAACTTGACTGAAAATAGGAAAATATATATATATATTTTTTAAAGTACTAAATAATAGAAGTCTAAATTAAGGTTGATTTGGTCTAAAATTAGCGGCTCCAAAATAGGAAAATAGCTATAAAAAAAAATTCTTAATAATAGAAGCCTAAAATTAAGTGGATTTGGTCTGAAATTAGCAACTCCAACATAGGGACAATAGCTATTAATTGGTATAGAGTTGGAAAGTCAATTAACCATTAATCCACACCATAAATCACGCCCAATTAAGACAGATTAGCCCTATCAATAGCTTGGATTAAATTTATTATGCCTTCATCTTCCTTTGGGCCAAGCTTGGAATGTCTTATGTAAGAATCAATCCAAATCTCTTAAATCAGCTCATTAAGTGTTTTTCTGATCTTTTTAGAACTTGCTCTAGTAATAGTCCCAACTGAAACATGCAATGGACCCTTTAATGCTTGTTGATTCTCATCATTAATCCTAAAATCATAATAACAAATATACTCCAAAAATCACTAGAATGATCAAAATTACCCCTCCCCCCCCACCCGAAAAGATTAAAAGGAACAAAATGCCCCAAAACTTCAGAACAACCAACAATACATCGACTTGAAAGACCAAATTATCCCGAAACCTCTCAAATGACCAAAAATACCTCGATAACAGTAAAAATGACCATAAATACCTTGAAAACTTAAAAACAAAAATACCCCAAAACTTGTAAAAGGATTAAAATAATACCCCACAATCACAAAATGACCAAAATGCCCTCAATTCCTCTAGAATGAGCAAAAAGACCTTGAAACCTTTAAAATGACCAAAATACCGCGAAATCGCTAAAATGATCAAAAATACCCCAAATCCTGTAAAACGATTAAAATACCCCAAAATCACAAAAATGACCTCAAATCCTCTAAAATGAGCACGGAAACATGAAACCTCTAAAATGACCAAAATATCATGAAACCATCTAAATGACTAAATACCTTGAAACTTTCTAACGTATCTAAAATACTCGAAACCTTTAAAATAACTAAAATTCTCAGGTTATATTGTGTCATTAAGTGGTTTCGGGATATTGTGGTCATTTTTGAGATTGTAGTCAAAATCTAGCCGAACGTCAAAAAACTTGAACCTTTATCTTTTTGATTATTATAAAATTTCAGCTTTTAGCCAAGAAAATAGCTCATTTTCATGTATTTGAATGTAACAACGAAAATGAGCTGCAAAATATTTCAGGTTTCAGCTATTTGGTACATAAAATAAACAATAATATTTTTTTAATTCCAAATAATTATATGAACCATAACTTCCATTCACAACATGTAGAGTAACTAGAAAACTCACCTAAAAACAATTTTATTTTTCAAATGCACACCAGTTCACAAGCATTAAATAAAATCAACAATCCAAAATAGTTAAAACATATTATGTGTCCGTTTAGCATGATTAATTTTGCCTACTTATTTTACTATTCAGTTTATTTTTACTACTATTCACAAGTCCCACTGTACTTTTTGGTACTATTCATAAGTCTCACTATACTATTTCAACTAACTCCTACTTTTATCTACGGTACTTTTAACAAAAAAATTTTAATTTTAGCAAAATAAGCAGATCTTAAATAAACCCTAAACCATTCTCAAAAGCATAAAACTGTAAATTTCCAAAATGAAAGATAAATTAACCCTCGTAGCTTTGATTTTATCAGCGGAAATCATTGACCAAGTTACATGTTTTTCATTTTGATACCAGCCAAACATCAGAAAATGCTGTTCGTCAAATCGATCCACCATCAATAAAATAAATAACAAATAATCAAGTGAGATATGTCATTTATGGCACACACCCATTATGTACAAACCATCTATACTGCATTACTCCCAATCTAGACATTTAATCTTTTTCTAGCATTAACCATATAATGAATATCTTCTTTACAAGGTGCATGATGAGAGTAGCATCCACCTGTGCTGCCGCTACAAGGATTAAAAGTTGGAATCGTCATAAATGGAGACACCTTAACTTTTCCGGAATTAGTAATAACTTTCTTAAAATCAGTCTTCAACACCTGCAACAATGGTTGACTTTATAATGGTAAAAATAGGTTTAAAGGCAATACAAAAGATGGCATGCTTACAAAAATGTTGCATAATTAATTGAGTACACCAAAAATTAATTAAAGAAAAACACACAAAACACACATTCTCTTATCCTCCTGGGCCACAAAATTCTTCCAGAAGAGGAGCCAATGGCCTAGAATCAACATTCTAATGTGAATATGTAAAACAAATCAAGAAAAAAAATTGTTATCCTAACTAAATATTACAGTTCGTGCTGTAATATGGTTCCGATTGATAAATTGAAAACAACCTCAGTCGGTTTTCTTCTCTTCTTCCTTTGTGGCAACAGTCACCTCTGCACCATCAGCAACCTGATCATCCTCACCACCAAAATTGAAAACCATCTCAGTTGGTTTTCTTCTCTTCTTCCTTTGTGGCAGTCACTTCTGCACCTTCAGCAACCTGATCATCCTCACCAACAAAACCAATTCGTTTACACGTCTCTTGTCCACTGGATATATCCATCTTTGGTATACATATATCAAAAATATAACATCTGCAAGACCAGCAAAAAGAGGATGAAAATCACACACAAAAAAAAACCCAAGTCTAGAACAATATCAGAAAAATACGACATGACGTAACCCATGAATCCAACATAAAATTAGCAGGGTTTCATACTGCATTAGGTTATGATGCTCATTGAACAGATGTATTGACAATGAGGGGCTCTTAAATGACATACAGGAACGCATAACTTAGCAACAAAAAAAATAAAAAGGGTTATCTGTGACGAATAAAAAGCAATATTGTATGTGCACAGGGCCTTGCAGCCCATTGGCATCAACAACGGCCTCCCATGTGACCCTGATTGTGAGGTTTGTAGCTCCAGCCTTCCAAGGCAATTTTTAAGAAGCTTTCTACCAATAATGACACAATATTTTGAATAATATGGGAAAATATACAAACCAAAACAATAAATTAATAAATAAATAAGAGGAAAGGACACAACTCTATGCCAGGCTAAGCATGACAACTGCTAGCACCTCCATTCCTTTAAAAGTTTTCCAAGACAAAATACTGACTATCCAATTGCCATAGCTGAATAAAATTACTAACCAAAACTTCTGAAAAATCCGAAGGGTGAGGATGATAATGAGGACTTAGAAGAATATCTCTTCCTACTTCTGAATAACAGCAAGAAAATAGGCACATGACCATAATACAGAATAAATATCCAACACAAAGTTATAGTCCACAATAATGAGGTATGCACTATGAACCCAAACTAAATTAAGGTTGGCACCACTCTACATTGTAGTCTTGAGTGCTATACTGTTTGAGGCATTTCACCCTCAATGTAACAATGACACAATTACTGCACCTTCCAGGTGGTGTCAGTTTTCCTTTGAATATTTCTAGTTAAAATGACCATTGTAATAATATCACCAATCAGTACAACATGGACTACCTGTTTTCCCATTCCCTTTTCTCATAATAGAAATAGCACCATTGCACTTCCATTGCCTAACCCTCATTTAGGAATTTGACAGTAAAAAAGGGACCTAACTTAGGCATATGGACTTTAAAGTCTACTACAGTTATTAGAAAAATTGAACTAATATGCAATGTGGATTTAAATTATATCTCACCATCACGAAAGACAGACAGCCGATGTAGTGTTGGCATTTTTATGACAAATGCAAAGAGATCATCAATGATGGTGTTGAGGAATTTGTATGTCATCTGCTCCAGGGTAGATGGGCCACAGACTTCAGCTTATAATTTATGAACAATTGAGGGCACATCATTATAAAACCTGCAATAATGAAAATCATATTGCATATCAACGTCAACGAGTAAAGAAAAACAATTTGCATGCACTGAAAGCTATTTTGACTCTGAACAGAATAAATGATTATGAAGTTCATAAGCCATCAAAGACAATTTAGGTAAATTAGGGAAAAGATTACTAATCAGGCTCCCAACAAGAGTATAATTTGAGTTAATGACCCAGTAATGCCCAAGTTGGATTTTCTTTTTCTTTTTTTCTTTTTCCTCTCCATATATTATAACATAAACAGTTTAATGACTTAACAAGTCTGGTAAGAGGAACCAATAGCAATATCAACACAAGAAGTTTTGGAGGAACAATCTTACCAAACATGTACACACAGCTAGTCAATGAAGAAAGGATCCAGGAATACCAGCTCCTGTGGCGCTCGTACATGAGCGAGTAAATAGAGGAACATGCAACAAGCAAGAAGAGCACATAGGACAAATACTTCATTGCCATATCATCATACTCCTTTGTCTTATTCTGTGTATAAGAATCACGATTCCGGAACCTCAACATAGGTATTCTCCCACTTCTATCAATCTGGGGATTAAAGAGAAAAAATTACAAAATTCCCTCATCTTGTAATAAGGTAACTGAAATATTCAAAGCAGTATAAATAGCTTCAGTGCAGATATGATATTAGCAAGCATCAAATCCGTAGCTTTCTAGATATTAGAAGATTACTACATTGAAGGACATGCACACATCAAAATGCTAAATATATGATGTGCAGTGCTAGACACGAATTATCACACACGCAGACAGAACCTCGTTGAGAGCTATTGAAACTACTAAAATTATTTTTAGAGTCAGCTTTCTATAGAGTCAAATGGAAAGTACAGTTTTTTTTTTTTTTGGTTGTTTTGCTGCATTTACTCAAAAAGTAAGATTTTTCTGTCATCGTTATCATATTATCAATTCATCAAAAAAATTTATTTCTTTTGTTCTTAAAGCTGATTTATTTATTTATTGGTTTGGAATCAGGTTCTAGATATGGTATGGCAACATAATTTTGTTTATAGATGAAAATTTGAGTATATATATATAAAGAAGCTGGGAAATTCAGTACAAAATCAAATACATGATTTCAGGAATGTACACAAATATGGAGTTCTATTTTGATAGATGATTAAATTGAAATGTATTAAGTAATGATTATTTTATCTTTTGTTAACAATGAATAAATGCTAGTTTTATTTTTTTCATTTATTAATTTAGTAGTGAATCTATAGTTCTCATTCTTGAATGTTGAAATTTTTTGATTCATGCTTCAGCCCTCCCAAAAGGAGAAGTTTGAAAGTTGGCTTGCGGGTTGGAAGAAGCTATACCTTCCAAAAAGGGGGGGGGGGGGGGGGGGGGTGGTTGACCTTATTGAAGAGTACTCTTTTGGTAGTATTAGAATGTGCTATGACCCCTCTACCACCTTGCCCTACCCTTCTACCACCACCACCATATCCACAACCCCCTCCATCACAACCTGTCCAACTTCGTCCTCCATATACACCATCACTACCACCACCACCACTACCAACTTGCCATCCTTATAACCCATATCATCCTCCTCTACCTTTTGGCCCTCTTCTACCTTTCACACCACCACAATTTTTTTGGCCAACCTTTGGCCAGGGACCACAACAACCACCTGTACCCATAGCTTCCCCTCCTGATAATGTTTCATACCCCTCAACCTTACAATCCAAGCCGACTGTTACTCCCTCACAGCCACCTGAACCTCAACAGCCCAAGCCTAAACCACAGTCAGGGGAGTTAGAGAGGATTTCAGCTTTCTTTCATATTGACTCAAAAGGTTTTTTCTGTAGCTTTCAATGGTGGTAGAATAGATTCCTATGCTATTCACGAACGACGGGGTAAGTTCCATGGCTCCATTAGGGTGGGTCATTGGGTTTGGACTGGCTTATTGCTTGTTTGGCAGACCTTGATCAGTGGAACTTTCGAAAGCAACCTTTTTTCAAACGTTTACATGAAAACTCTAAATTTTTGGTGTTTACCAGTAGATCTAACAAGGGCAGCTTATTTGTGGAAATCTCTGAATACCACAATGGTGCAAGAAGGGGTTGCCTACGGGTTCCAGAGGGGACCAAGATAGGCAGTTGGGCTTTGTTTGGAAGAAGATTACGTGACTATTTTTTGGGAAAGACTGCTGGACTGGAGAAAAAGGTGGTGGCCGGAGGCGGCGAGTTTGAAAAAGCAATTGACATGCAAAAATCCCAAGTTTGGAAAAAATTAAATGGCCACAAAAATAAAGGGAGTAATTTACGTTTTGTGAAGCATCTTCCAAATATAAGTGGTCAGTGTAATCAGTTTGAGCCTTTGGGGGGATTTGATTTTTCCAAAGAGTCAATTTCTGCTAGTGTCAACAGTTGGCAGGCCTGTACGTGCAAGTCATTTAAAATGGACCCAGGCCCACTTTTGTTTAAAAATATCTATTGACTTGGTGGGTGAGGGTAAGCGGACTGTTTCTCGGGGCAAAATACAGCCCATTGCAAGTCAGCCTGCTCAAGCCCACCAACCCAATCATGAGAATGGGTCAGGCCAGCCCTTGTTTGACAGTTCAGGACAAGCCCATGCTGGTGATGGGTCCAATGACTTGCAAACTTATGAGTGGGTGACTGGGGAAGGATCGGGGACACATGAGGAAGAGGAAGGAAAGATCCCAAGCTCCGGCGAGGGACTGGGCAGCTCTCCTGCTGCTGATACGAAGCCTGATGGGGAACCAGGGACTCACAAGGAAGAGGCAGGGGAGTTCCAAAGCTCTGGCGAGAGACTGAGCTGCCCTCTCCTCACTGTCACGAAGCCCGATGACTGTGTTTCGGTGGCTGATTTTATCATTGCAGAGTCAGATGATCATGGTATTGTTGTGGAGGCAGTTTTGAGCGCCGATAGAGAACCGGTCCACTCCCCTGATGTCACTGATCAAACCATGGACCAAGGGGCTGGGTTTTTGGTTGCCGATACACCTTTTGGAGCTCATTCGACAACCGTTGAAAATTCTGGGTGTCCAGTTCTGGTTCAGAGCCAACTTTTGGTGGGTTCAGACTTGAATATTCCTATTTCTAAGGTGGGTCGTGGTTTGATTGACTCTGAAGTTCCTAGATTGATTTGGGATGACTATTTGTCTTCGGATAAGGTTGAGGAGGTGTTAATCCTGAGGTCATTACACCTTTGGCTCTATGGGACCCAAATGGTTTTTTTGATCTCGTCTCTGTGGAAGATGGTTCAGATGGGTCTTCAATGGAAGAGGTTTTGGATCCTTTTGAATGGGTGAGAAGGATGATTAGAGGTTTTAGTACTTTTGTGGGTTTCCCAATTGCTTGTTGTGAGAGACAGTGTATTGATTTCTTTCAAAAACTTGAGAGGGTTTGGGAGCAACAAGCGGCTGTTGTTACTACTCGTCGGGTAAGCAATTCAAACCAAAAGGGTAGGAGGGAGTTAAGAAATTTGTTTTCATCTATTAATTATGATGGCCATTCTGGTAGAAGTTCTTGAGGCAGTTTGAAATCCTCTAGTTTGGGTCCGTCTCTTGGTCTATGAATTTAAAAATTGTCTTGGAATATGAGGGGTTTGAATAATCCTCATAAGAGAGATGTTGTGAAGAATCTTTTATGGGAATGGAAGTGTGATATCGTATGTTTTCAAGAATCTAAACTGAACAGCACCAGCTCCAGCTTGGTTAAAAGTCTCGGGGGTAGCCCTTTCGTAGACTGGAGGGCCTTAGATGCCACGCATACAACTAGGGGTGTAATTCTGATGTGGGATAGAAGGTTTTTGAGAGAGTAGATTTAGTGGTTAGAAGTTTTCAATTTTAGTTTTGTTAAAGGGAGTGTCAGATGGCTTTGAATGGATCTATTCAGAGGTGTATGGACCGACTGACGGAAGTCTTAGGGATGCAATGTGGTTAGAATTAGATTTAGTGAGATCACGGTGGGCGGGCTGGGGCTTGGTGTGTGTTTGGTGATTTCAATGTTATCCATTACCCGGATGAGAGACTTGGCTGTAATTCTTTTAGTCCCAGCTATGTTTAAATTCTCGGACTTCATTGCGAAACATTCGCTGATTGATTTGCCTTTGGTAGGAGGTGAATATACTTGGTTTCGAGACTCTAATAGTCCTATGTCTAGAATTGATAGAGTTTTGGGAAGAGCATTTCTTAGATGTGACCCAAAGGACTCTCCCTAGGGTAGTGTCGGATCATTGACCTCTGCTAGTGGAGGCAGGTGGTATGTCGAGGGGGAAGAGCGCTTTTAGATTTGAAAATATGTGGTTAAAGGTGGAGGGTTTTGTGGATAAGGTTCGTCATCAGTGGAATGGCTATCATTTCGTGGGACCTCCAAGTTCCGTTCTAGCTTGTAAGTTGAAAGCCCTAAAGGGGATTTGAAGCATTGGAACAAACATGTTTTTGGAGATGTAGCTTTTAGAAAAAAGAGTCTATTGACTGAGCTCTTAGACTTTTCTGGCTTCTTTGGAAGAGATTTCCTGGAGGCAGAAGTCCAAGGCTCTTTTTATCAAAGAAGGTGATAACAATACACGGTTCTTTCATAGAATTGCCAATTCCCATAGGCAAACCAATCAGATTAGAAGAGTGGAGGTGGATGGCGTTCTCTTTGAGGATGAGTCAGATGTTACGGATCAGGTGGTGGATTTTTATAAGAGATTATATCAGGAACCGGAAGCTTGGAGGCCTACTATTGATGGGTTAGAGTTCGCTTGTCTAGACGAAACTGAGAGGTCTATGTTGGAGAGAGTTTGAGAAGGAGGAGATAATTGAGGCTCTCAAGGAGGCGGAAAGTGATAAGGCCCCTATGCCAGATGGGTTTACTATGTCTTTCTATCAAAAATGCTGGAGTGTTTTAGAAGGGGATGTATTGGCTTTCTTCAAAGATTTTAATAGCCAATGTGTTTTTGAGAAATCTCTTAATGCCACTTTTCTATGTTTGATCCCCAAGAAGACTAATGTAGTAAATATTAAAGACTTTCGTCCTATTAGTCTTGTGGGCAACCTTTATAAACTTTTGGCTAAGGTGTTGGCTCATAGGCTACGAGGGGTTTTGGATAGATTGATATCCGACTCTCAAAATTCTTATGTGGGAGGGAGACAGATTCTTGATTCAGTTCTAATTGCCAATGAATGCTTAGACAGAAGGTCGAAGAGTGGTATTCTTGGTGTAACAATTAAGCTGGACATTGAGAAGGCTTATGATCATGTGAACTGGAATGCACTATTTTACCTTATGGAAAGGATGGGCTTTGGGGCAAGGTGGAGTAGGTGGATTAAGGCGTGCATCTCTACAGTTAAATTCTTAGTTCTGGTTAATGGAACTCCTGCGGGTTTTTTTGGTAGTTCTTGTGGTCTTCGCCAAGGGGATCCTTTGTCTCCGCTTTTATTTCTTATGGTTATGGAAGTGTTGAGTAGACTGTTGAAGAGGATAGAAAATGGTGGCTTTCTTTGTGGATTTCATGTAAAGTCCCATAGACCTGGGGGTATCCACATCTCTCACCTTCTTTTTGCTAATGATACTATTTTGTTTTGTGATGCTTCTAGGGAACAGTTATTATACGTGCAGATGGTGCTAATCTTCTTTGAAGCTATTACGAGCCTGAAAGTTAATGTAGGCAAGAGTGAGATTGTTCCTGTTGGCAATGTTGGGAATTTGAATGGTTTAGCTCGTACCCTTTGCTACAAGGTGGGCACTTTGCCTATGAGATATTTGGGCATGCCTCTCGGGGCACATTATGAGGATTTGTCAATTTGGAATCCTATTATAGAAAAGATGGAGAAAGGGCTGTTAGGATGGAAATGACTTTATTTGTCGAAAGGTGGTAAGCATACTTTGTTAAAAAGTACTCTATCGAGTCTTCCCACCTACTTTTTATCGTTGTTTACTATCCCTCAAGCTGTGGCAGCGAGAATAGAAAGGATTCAGAGGACTTTCCTTTGGGGGCCTTAGAGGATGTTTTTAAGTATCCTTTAGTTGCTTGGGTTAAGGTATACTTGCCAGTTGAATGTGGTGGTTTGGGGATCTGGAGGGTTGGGTTGTATAACAAGGCTTTGCTTGGGAAGTGGTTGTGGCGTTTTGGGAAAGAAAATAATAGATTATGGCGTCAAGTTATAGCAGCCAAATATGGGGAGGCGAGAGGAGGCTGATGCACTAGGGGGGTTAGAGGTGCTCACGGGTGTGGGGTGTGGAGGAGTATTAAAGAAGGAACAGAGAAGTTCTTTAGCCAAATTCTATATACTGTGGGGGAGGGTAGCCATGTTAGTTTTTGGCATGACCCATGGTGTGGGCCTACTCCTTCGAAGGAACTCTTTCCTTCTATGTATGCTTGCTCTGTTTCTAAAGAAGCATGGGTCTTTGACTTGGTTGTATCTACTTTAGAAGGATGTAGGAGCTAGAATTTACTGTTCCGTCATGGTCCTCAGGATTGACAAGCAGCCACTATCTATTCATTTTTTGAGTTTATTTATTCCTCTATGCCGAGGGGTGAGGGGGATGATCAACTGGTCTGGAGATTGACTACGTCTGGTGTTTTTGATGTGCGCTTTTTATAAGCTATTATCTAGTCCTACCACCGATGCCTTTCCTTGGGAGTGTATTTGGTGTACTAAGGTGCCTAAACGGGTGTCTTTCTTCTTATGGACAGCAGCTTTGGATGGGATACTCACCATTGATAATCTTATTAAGAAAGGTCAGTATCTGGTTAATAGGTGTTGTTTATGTTGCTGCGATGAGGAATCAGTGGACCACATTCTTCTTCATTGTAAATTCTCTCACGCCTTGTGGTGTGAAGTTTTTGCAATGTTTGGGATTCAATGGGTAATGCCAAGGTCAGTGAACTCTTGTTTCTTTATTTGGAGAAACTGGTTTGGAAAGCATCTTTCAACCATTTGGAATATGGTCCCGGCATGTTAATGTGGTTAGTCTGGCAAGAACGTAATGACCGCATTTTTGAAGACAAGGCAAGAACTTTGGAACATCTAAAATGTTTACTCTTTTGTACTTTGTTTCTTTGGGCTCATGTTTAGGGGTGTACAATCTGTACTGCTATATCTGATTTTTTAGTTTCTGTTTCCTTTAACTCTTGATCTTTTTGTATTTGTTTTATTGTTCAAAGTGTTCACCATCATGAACATGATGTTCAATTTTTGCTCAATAAAAGTCTCATTACCTATAAAAAATAAAATGTATTATCTTTCATTGTTAACCATTCCCACTTCATTGTTTAGAGCATCTCCAATGGCTTCTTTAAAGCCAATTTTAGAGAGAAAACACCCCAAAAACCCACTCCAACAGCTTCTCCATCTCCATTTTTTAGATTAGAATTGCTATAGTGCTTCTCTACGAGTAGAGAACACTGTAGCATTTACTGTTCACACTTCAAATGTTTTTTTCTATTATAATAATCAGCTATTGAATTAAAAAATATTGGAAGATGTGTAGTTGTTAAAAAAAGAATAAAGAATAAATGAAGAAATAATATTTAAATGAGATGGAGAAAATGATAAAGAATCTGTTGAAAAGTGTATTTAAAAAAGTAGGTAGGTAAAAGCTAAATATCACTGTTCATTGTCCAAACAGTACAAAAATATAGATAAGTTGCTGGAGATGCTCCTACCATCCCCACGAGTGTGGCAAATAGGATAGAGAAGCTGCAAAGGAATTTCTTCTGAGGAGGAATGGGGGATGACTTTAAACACTATTTGGTAGGATGGGATAAGGTCTACACTATTAGAGGGGGGAACTAAATTCGATTTTGGCATGATTGTTGGTGTGGGGACCAACTCCTGAGAATTTCTTTTCTTGTGTTGTGCAATAGTTCCACAGATCAGGATGCTTCAGAGGAGTCTTTGTTGGTGAGGCAGTTTGTGGGGGAAAGGCAGAGTTGGGATGTTAGATTCTTCTAGTGCTTTAATGATTGGGAATTGGGCTTGGTGGATGCTTTTCTTCATCTTCTGGATTCACATATTCCTCTTCATGAGGATGGAGATTGGGTGACGAGTAGGTTGAAGAAAAATGAAAAATTTGATATTTGTTCTTTCTATAATGCTTTGAGGGGGTCAAATTCTGTCACATTTCCTTGGAAATGTATTTGGGGTGTGAAGGCCCCACAGAGGGTTTCCCTTTTAATTTGGACGATGGCGTTGGGGAAGATACTCACTTGTTACAACCTTAGGAAAAGAAGCTACACTATAAAGGATTGGTGCTGCATGTGCCAGTGTGGCAGGGAGGCGGTGGATCACCTTTTGCTTCATTGCAAGTAAGATTATCAATTGTGGAGATATTTTATTCGATCTTTTGGGATCTACAGGGTCTTACCGAAGAGTGATTGATCTTTTGTTTGGTTTGAGGAACTAGATAGGTAAAAATTCTTTGAATATTTGGAATATGGATATGTTATGTTTGTGATGCAAACAACCAGAACAAAACTGAAACAATAAAATGAAGAGATATGACCTAGGAGTCAGCACCTAGGCCTGGCTTGGAGTCAGCACCAAGCGGGAAAACCACTAGGAGTCAGCATCTAGAGCAAACCTAGAGTCAGCACTAGACCAAAGAAAGACCAAACGACAATTTTTTCATTCATCAAAATATTAACTATCTCCTCAAGGAGTACAATAGGTTGCTTATAAAGGATTGTTAAACCCTAGTTGTAATTGACTAGGAAACTCTAATTGCCTTATTACAAAAATAACCTTGCTTCCAAATTAAAATACTAATAGTCTAATAAATTACTAGGACCTAAAACATAAAAATACAATTGACTTGCAAACATAAATAATATTAAATTATAATTTTCTTGCATCTCCCGCATCAGTTTGATTTGGATCATATGGCAGGAACGAAGTAGAAATACATTTGAGAATGCAGAGAGTATGGGAGATCAGCTTCTAGCAACCTTTGTACGCACTTTGTTGGATTGATCTTGTGCTCGGGGTTTTATGACTAGAGATTCCATTGCTTTGTTTTTGGAGTCTCTGTCCTTTGTACATAACTTTTTTGGCTACTTTTGCTTTATGCATGAGGTAGTCTTCTTTTTAATAAAATTATTCTCCTTTTTAATAAAATTATTCTCCTTTTTAATAAAATTATTCTTACTTATCAAAAAAAAAAGGATGAAATTCTGGTTCTGTCCCTGCACACGCACATACTATCCTTGTCTATGTGAATCCAGCAAAAAATTGGTAGCAGCAAACGATAGGACACAGGGAAAAAGAAGTATCCCAAGCTTTAAGTAAATGGCAGATAAGCACATACAAACATGCTAATGTTGTGTTAAATCTAGAATAATGTGATATCAAGGGGCAAATTCTCATGCATGCTTAAAGCCAAAATAATTGTTTAAATCTTAGAAGAGACATAAATAAACATAATCTTAATAACTAGATGATACCTCTATGTGCATAGCCTTCCCAATTTTCCAAAACTCAATACAGCAACCAATTCCAGAACTTGCAAGAATCATCCATGAGGTGTCATTATCGAGTAGATAGAGGAAAACAATGAGCTGACATATAAAGCTCACAACAACAGACTTAGCAGACAGTCCTTCCATAGACTTATTTTTGTTCCAAAATTGGATATCTGCAAAGGGACACAATCAGATTAGTTAGCATTTTTATCCTCGAACATCCAGGAGTGAAACTTAAATATTGCCCTTGAACAAAAATTACAATTTTACCATTCTTGAATGCCAAGAAGTCAAACACTGAATGAAGTAAAGAAACAACCATTGTGATTGCCAGGAGGTATGGATTTCCTTCCAAGAACACCCTCTGAGAAAATTATCAGATAAAGAAAAAACAAAATATTAAATTTCATGGAGGTTACTAGAAGCAACAAGGACAGAGAAAAAAAAATAGCTTCCAAACCATTATAGACAGTAACTACAATCTTTGAGTCCATCCCATTGAATGACAACCCAAATTTCACTACATAGAGTTAAATGTCATCCTATTTCAACTAGCAAGCAGGTGACAGTAGGATGGGAAAAATTCTCGGGCCAAAACAATAAGAAGATTTCAATTAACAAAAACTCTAGGATTAGAAATCTTAATGCTATTTGAAACACCTGTTTCTCTTACAATCATTTAATTCTTTCACATCTTCAAATTTCCCCTCAAATGTAATCCAAAATACAATCTACCATTATGAAAATTTAGATAGTGTTCATCAGCTGAAATTCAAATCTTCATATTGATTTTATGGGATCATCTTTTTTTTTTTCTTGTGTGTGTGTGGAACTTATACAAGCAGCCAGTGGGTCCTAAACCACGACTTCACCATCTGCCTTGCTCTTAAAAGGGGAGGAGACGCCATTTGAGATAAAGTTCATTGGCTAAATTGACTATGTGCATGTGCCAGAGAAATATACTACAGTGACTGAATAAGCAATACCTTTAACTCATCAGCCTCGCCTTCAAGCATGCTTCCATAACTACGGTGAATCTGGAAAGATTGGTCAATCTGCAGGAATAGTTGCCACTTTGTCACACTTATGGGACCCACCTCCAGATCAAGTGGCAACTCTGTCACTGTCTCATTAATTTGTATCAACTTGTCTCTAAGTAACCAAAACTCATTGAAGAAAACGCTTGGGTAGTAGTTCCCTGTACTAGGCTCAACATTCAAGTCTGCAGATCTAAGTCAAGAAACTCAAAGCTATGATTATGACATCCATCTTCCCACTGTCTACTTAACATGCAGCTCCAGGCCTAGTAAATCAATAGTGCAACAGATAACTAAAGACAATGGGTTGCATCAACTATCTTGTTGCAAATCAACATAAGTATGGAATTCACATTTACTATAATAGAGAAAGAGTAAACCTAGCTGGAAGAGTCATAGGGAATTTATCATAGAAAACGGAAAGTATAGAGATGGAAGACATCAAAAGTAAATGTAGATTCACAAAAATAGAAACTTCAAGGATACAAGGAGCAATGTTTGGTGGTACAGCATTATGAGGGTATCTGCAGGGACAAAAAGGAAGGGGTGGGGGATAAGCAAGGTTAGCAACAAAGTTCATAAAATTGAAAAGAGAAAATATAGCAAATGAGATCAAGTAAACCTGATGTTCAAACCAGTTGCACATTCAGTTAATACACTTCAAAGAAGATTTTCTTTGACATGTATCATTTTCTTTTGAAGTGTTAATACACAAAGAAAATGAGATAAAGTAACTTATCAAAAAGAAAATGAAATAACATAAATTCAGACACAAAATATTACAGCTAAGAAACTTTTAGGGGTAAAAACAAGATATCAAAAGGCAAAGACAAAAGCTACGCACACACACTAACTTCATAAGACACTCCCCATAATGACATTATGCCACTTGTATGACTGACAAGATAATTATTTTCTGCCACTTGTATTCATCAATATTTTTTGGTATTAATGATTTTTGGTAACGCAAACTGTGAGACATAAAAATAAAAAACAGTGTAAAGAACCAATTATTTAACTGATTGTGTTTCTATTATGACTAGGAACAACATTCTGATTCAAAGTACAATAAATCTCAGAAGCTAAAAACAAGATGACCTTTCAGGGGACTTAAAAGCCAACATCAAGCAACTCCTGAGAAAAAAGAATAATAAACACCAACAAAAAAATATCCAAAACCAAAACAATGCAGGTAACAGTGCCCTTGAAATCTTTAAAGTTATTGATCATATTTTTACCATATTTTTTGGGTCAATCTCTTAAAAATATTGTAAATAAGTATTAAACACAACACTCAGCTTCAGCATTGGATCCAGACCTTATTACTTAAGGGAGGGGAATATGGAAATGGGGAGGCTTAGATATTTTAGTTTTCTGACAATACTCACAAGAAACCATAACATTAAAATACATGGCTTCAAACCTCAGATAAAACAAAAGATATGTGATTACATCTCAACAACTGTAACTCCAAAAAACACTTAACTCACAAGATCATCCTTTTACCTTTTTAATGGACATAAGTAATTACAGTTCCAAACCTATCGTCTTAAAATAAATAAAGGTAATCAGAAACAAGGACTTTGAGGAATTGGGTGTACCACAAAGACAAATCACCATATATAGAAGGAAAGGAAAAAACAAATCCTGGAAATGTACACAGCTAAGATATTCAAAGTTTAATTGCAGTGGTAGGAATTTTACAATCAGTATAAAATCAATAATCTTTCTACCACATTCAAAATCTAATACAGAACTGACACTCATAGAAACCATACCGTGTAAAATCATCTACTAAATTGATTGTAATATTTGGTTTCCAATAAGAAACCCACTCCACAGGTTTATCATCTTCAGAATCACCTTGAGTTTCATCAACCACCTGAAGTCAACATAAATTTCCATTAGAATATGAACCCCATATTGATAAGTGCCATCATAAGGAGTCTATAAAAGACATCCTGTTCAAGATACACTAGAGTCCAGGACCTCAAACCAACACCAAAAAAATAATCTACAAAAGCTCCACAATTATACAGAACAGAATCATTTTTAACCAATAATTAAATCACAAACAAATTCCAAACCAGGAAAGGGGATCTCCTAGAATGGGATTCATCCTCTCTGTGCACATAGGTATCTGGAGGGGCCTACCACAGTTTTCTATAAGTAATTTAACTTTATGAAGAAAAATATTACATAGGATACAAAAGGAACAATTCAAAGTATACCAGCTGTATAGCTTTGAGTTCTCCTGTCAAATCAAGAATACAATGAGTCTAAAAAATCACACATGTTTGAAGGCCTACTCCGATTTAATAAAAATAAACTTGGATTTCACCCTCTCAATGCTCATCTCTTGTCCTTCAAAGATTCTCCTATTCCTCTCCCTCCATCTCCCCCACATCAAACATGAAGGAACAACATTCATGCTCTGTTTTAAGAGAAATGGGTCTTTAGCGCCAACACTGAAGCACCCCTCTGACTGCTTCAAGCATCACCCATCTAACACTAAACACAACAAAAATAGAAGTCCATAATTCCTATGCTATACACCAATGCAGTAGCAGGTGCTCAACAATGTCCCCCACCATGTTTGCACATGATTCAATGACTCACAAGAGACATACCTCATCTAATCAGGTTATCAATTGTATCTTCCCCAAAAAATTCATCCATACAAAGACAGCCACCCTTGGAGGAGCCTTTGCCCTTTTAAAGCCTCATAGTATGAAGTATGATCAACACTAAAGCATCCATTTTTAGTCTATTTCCAACACACCGTCTTTCCTGCCCACCCTAATCCATGTGGAATACTGTTACTTAAAAAGATTAATAAACGCTCCAATTCCCAATCCTGGGCAGGTCTCAGAAATTCTAGATTCCACTGCACCCCATCCCTCATACAGCTTCCCTAGCGTTTTTATTAGCAGCAATCTGAAATAAACAAGGAAGTAGGGATGCCAGTTTATTCAGTGCACTAGGCATCATAACAGAATCTGACCCTCCCACCAACTTTAAACCCAAAAAATCTACCCAAGGATCCTCCTCTGCTCTGATGGCCTTCCAGACTCTCAATCCTACAAGTTATGTGAACTAGATTTGCAGCAAAAACTCCCCTCTTCCTCCCTGCACTTTACTCAACTGTTTCCTTTAATTTTCTTGCTCCTGAATGAATCTTCACAGCCATTTCCCCAACAACCATTGATTAAACAGGCTCAATTTACTCTAATACCCAACCCACCTTTACTTAGAGGTTTACATGCAGTCCTCTAATTTACCAAATATGTTCATACAGTGTATTATTATTAATGTATAATAAGTGTTTGCACATGACCCTCTGACAAAATCAGCTATTGACAATAAAGGGAGCCTCTAACATACGCAAAACTTGATAAATTTATGGCACTCAAATGAGCATCCATACCAAAATCAGTTCAAGAAGAGAATGTTGTAGACTTCATAAATGATAGATCAAAGACAATAATCGTAGTTAAACAATTGCAAAGGTAGAAATATGAGGTTTAGATATCTGAAACCAAAGCTCACTAGTAATAAGTCATCCTGAAGTTATTTATAAGACTATTTAATAGTAAAGGACAAACCTTGGTCACAGTTCCGCCCTCATCCGAATCTTTGTTCCCCAATAAACTCTTCTTTTTATCTGCTCTTGACTTGGGAAAGTATGCTACGATAGCTGAAATCAATGAAATGGAAGATATCTTTAATGCTGATTTGTTTTTTTTTTAAGTCAAATAAATATATAAACAGCCAGAGAGACATCCTTACAGTGTGTCCTTCCGAATGCAGCTAGAGGTTGGTACTCTGGATCATTTGGGTCAGCGGGGTAACCAGAGCGTGCAAAGTAAACGTGAGCATATAGACTTCCATTGTTCTTTACAGCCTGAAACAACAAATATTATCTTCATATCTCCTAACATACGAACGTAGGGACCATTTCTAAAGAAGAGCCCTTTGGACCCACCTTTAGCGGGTAAAACCTCCAGGCAACCTTACCCATTAGAATCAGTTGCCGGCCTTGACGGGCTAAGCAGTTCCTAGCATAGGAACTTATTGAATACAAACGACAAGTATTATGAATTTAAATTACAGGTTGTGGTTCCTAAAACAAAAGTGGTACCTCAGACGGAGAATACTTCAAAGAAAGAGACCTGGTACTCTCCGATCCCCAAACAGCGTACGGAATATTACTTTCATGCCACATAAGTGCAGCTTCATTCGCGAAATCATTGAACTTTTCGTGTTCCGAAACATATAGCCACATATCCTACATAACCCAGCCACAAACAAATAATTACCTTACTATTATCATGTGAAAATTAAACAGAAATTTGAACCCTAATTAATTAAATCCTAACATCACCGAACAACAACAATTCATTCACTTCTATCAAACCTAGACTCAAATTTTTCAAAAACATAATTGCGAATAAAATTATATAATAATAATAAAAAATTGTAGATCAGAGAGAGAGAGAGTACGAGAGGCTCGGATTTGTGGAAGAGATTGGAGATGAGCTGATAGGGTTCAGAGCCAGAGGGGCGTTTGGGTGAGAAGAATTTGGAAGCGAAGTACCAAAACACAGCCATCCTTATGACTCCGGTGATCATCGAAGAGAAACCACCTTGTTGTTGTGGTTGTCTTCGTTGCTGAACTTGCCCTTCGGGCTCTGGCGGCGCCATTTCTTTCTGGTGCTCTCCGATGCGAATGCTAGAGAGAGAATATGAGTGAGTACGTGCGTGTTGTGTGTGTGCTCTGTCGATGCGATGGGATGGGATCGAAGAGTAGAGGAGTAGGAAGATATTTGTTGATTTTTTTTAATTTTTGGTTTAAAAAAGATGGGAGTATCGGGAATCTCTCTTCGAATGCCACATTTATTAAAGTTTAGTTTAACAAAGCCTCTTTTGTGCTGTGCTGTGTGGGGCGCCACGCAAGCCAAGAAAACACATCACAAACCCAATCAAAATGTAATACCATGCTATGTCAAAAAAAAAGAGGCAATACCATGCTTTCGCAGTCTCAAACTCGTCTCTATATTCAGCCAAAAAAAAAAAAAAAAGTCTTTATGCCTAGTCATTCAATATGTTTTTCATAGATAAAATTTAGATACATCACTTGAGGTTTCTCTTTTAAAATTCAACCATATCTATACTATTATTTAAGGGGCTTCTCCTATTTGAATTCTTCATTTTTTAGTTCAAAAATGTCTTTACACCTCTATGTTTAAGTAGAGACAAAACTAAAAGACAATTTGGTGAAAATACAACTCTAACTCTCACTAAAACATTGTTGTACGCATGGGGCTAGACCACAAGTCCTCTGGACTTGGGCCCAAGCCTTGGCACGGAGCTGGGCCCCAGGCCCTATGGGTTCTTAGGCCCAAGCCCCACGACGCGTCATTTGGCCCTAACCTCATTTTTGTCCTTCAACATCGGTCCGGGCACTCTAGAGCCCGATCTATACTCCAAAGCTGAAATAGGACTTCGCTAGCTTAAGTACCACTGACAAATTTCCCCTCGATCGTCTTTAGCCTGGTCGGGAGTACCGTTACTCGTAGAAACCCTATATCTGGTTGCCCGGCAGTGCCTTAGATGATAGAATTGGACCCCACTACCACTTTCCCACCAGAAACCTACCTAAAGATGATAGAATTGGACCCCCAATTGCACTAGCAGGTGGGGGTAATCATGGCACTCCCACTCATATGAGGCTATGAATAAGCAAACGGAGGGAGAAATGGGGGTGGATTTGGGAGAGAGAAACACAGAGAGAAAAGAGACTACCATAAGAAAAGGGAGAGGGACTTAGAGAAACGGAGGAATCCATAGAGTCTTAAGTAATTGCATGGGTCTCAAAGTGAAGGATCACCCATAGTAGGAAACTCAAAACCCACAAAACAAATAGATTGTGAGCCCAAAATCATACACTACATATTTTTGGCCTGCACAATTGGCGTCGTCTGTGGGGATCTCCTACAAGGCTGTGGTTCTGCTGAGGTCAGAGCGAGAAAATATCCGGAGGTCAGTTAGGGAGCTACGCTGAAAATGGCTCTGGGAGGTCTTCTTGGGGATCTACCTAGAGAGAAAGAAGGCAAAAGAGACGCGAAGATAGGGAGCATGAGCGGGAAGAGGAGCAATCCGGCCTTAGGGACCGGTCGTATCAGACTCACCAGACAATGTTGGGCGCTTCAAAGCATTGGTGTGTCGACAAGCAGGGCGAGGAGCTTGAGCGATTACGAAGGTTGGTGAGAGATTTAGAGTTGGAAGCGAGAGGGAGGCACCAGAGGAGAGGTCATGGGGAACGCGAGGTAGGGTCGACCAGTGTGGGAGGTCGATACGGAACCAAGTCTTGTCAGTCTGGTCCCCATCTTCACCGCGATCGCTCGCTATCAAGGGAATATGCAGATATGGGTTCGACTTCCCCCGAAGAGCGATGGCCTAGGAATGCCGCCATGGACGCTATAAGCCGAGCGTTATGCCGAGCTGCTCAATCTCCATTTTCGGGGGATATTGAGCAAGCCCCTATGCCGAACAGATTTACGCGACTGCCGTTTAACTCTTACGACAGGAAGATGAACCTAGTAGAGCACATAAGCCATTATATACAGATGATGTCATTACATGCCCATAATGATGCGTTAATGTGCAAGGTGTTTCCTTCAAGTCTCGGGCCCACTACATTGAGGTTGTTCAATGGATTAAGGAAGGGCTTAATTCACAATTTCGCTAAGCTAATCTAAGAGTTCGATGTTTAGTTCATGACCTGCAGCCGAGTACCACAGCTAGTAAACGCATTGTTATCAATGAAAATGGGGGCTGGAGAAACCCTTCGTAACTACACTAGTCGGTACTAAGAGCTTTACAATGAAATCGGTGGGGGCAACGAGAGCATCGCGGCAAGCACCTTCTAGTTGGGATTGCCTGAGGATTCCGAGCTTCGAGAGTCACTAACAAGGAGGCCTCCCGAGGATATGAGGCAATTGATGAGGCATATGGAGGAATTTAAGCGGTTAGAAGATGATCGGCTCCAAAATAAAGGTAAGGCCCCGGTTGTAAGCAATCCTCGACAATGCGATTTTCAGCCGAGGCCCAAGAAGGATTTGAGGATTCAAGAACCAGAAGCCCAGGTAGGAGAAGTGAATGTGGCGTTCAAGGAGCCAGTGCACAAGATTGTGGATCGAATCAAACATGAGCCATACTTCCAGTGGCCGAACAAGATGGGGGGTGACCCGTCGAGAAGAAATCAAATCTATATTGTACATACCACAAAGATTAGGGGCACACCACCGAGCAATGCAGAGTGTTAAAGGATCATTTGGGGTAATTGGTAAAGGCAGAATATTTGAAAGAGTTCGTGGTGGGCCCTAGGAATTAAGAGATTGGGCAGGATGCTCAGCTACCGGGGGAATCCCTTTCCCCCTCCTGGGAGTGATAGAAGTCATCCATGCAGCCCCTAGGGGCACGTTGGTTCCCAGGACGAAAGATGTGTTGGCTGTGGCGCCCGTGTGAAGCTGCACAGATGAGCGACCCCCCAAAAAGAGGCTAAGATACACTCAGGAAACTATAGCCTTCGACGACGATGATTTGGAGGGCACGATTCAACCACATAATAATGCTTTGGTGGTTACAGCTCAGATAAATGATTTCACAGTCAAAAAGGTGATGATAGATCAAGGGAGCAGTGCTGACATGATGTATCCCGATCTTTTCAGGGGGCTTGGACTAAAGAAGGAAGATCTTTCCAAGTATGATACACCCCTAATGGGGTTTGACGGCCAGGTGGTGATCCTAGAAGGGCAGATAACCCTTCTTGTAAATACGAAAGGTAAGAAAGTGATGGTAACCTTTATAGTGGTCGCGTCATTTTCTCCATACACGGCGATCCTCGACAGGCCATGGATTCACGCAATGGGAGCGGTACCGTCCACCTTGCATGTGAAGGTCAAATTCCACACCGAGGATGGTATCGTTATAGTGCGAGGCAACCAGCAAGTGGCCAAACAGTGCCTAGTAGCCGTGGCTAACCAAAAAATCAGGCAAAAAGAGCCAGCCGAGAAAGCTCTATTATAGCAACTACAGGAACCCCAAAAGGAAATGGGGGCTAATTGTGCCGAGGACTTAGTAAAAGTAAAGATACTGCTAGATTGTGAAAGGAGTTTTCTGATAGGAGCCAGTTTGAAGGATGAAGAGAAAGTGGAGTTACTGCTGTTTCTTGCGCAGAACATAGACGTATTCGCTTGGAGCCAATCTGAAGTGCCCGGGGTTCACCCTAAGTTTATAGTTCATAAACTCAACATGGACCCTTTGTACCTCCCTAAGAAGTAGAGGCCCAAGAGATCAGTTAAGGAGCATGTTGATGCCGTTAGACAAGAAGTTGGGAGGTTAAAAGAAGCCGGGGCTATAAAGGAGACGTTTTTTCTAGAATGGCTTGCAAACACAGTAGTAGTGAAGAAGAAGAATGGCAAGTGGAGAGTTTGCGTTAACTTTACTGATTTAAACCTAGCATGCCCGAAAAATCTATTTCCCATGCCGAAGATTGATCAGTTAGTAGATGCCATTTACGGGCACTCGAGGATGAGCTTTCTAGACGCTTTTCAGGGATATCACCAAATTAACCTCGCTGTCGAGGATCAGGAGAAGACGACATTCATTTCCCCTGATGCCAACTACCATTATACCGTGATGCCATTCAGGCTAAAGAATGCTGGAGCCACATACCAACGAATGATGACAAGAATGTTTAGGGACAAGATTAGGCGTACAGTCGAGGTGTATATTGATGACATGGTGATAAAAAGCAAGCGAGAGATGCAACGCATTAACGATCTCAAAGAAGTGTTTGAAATACTCCGACAACACCAACTGCATCTCAATGCTGACAAGTGCGCTTTCGAAGTGGTGGTCGGCAAATTCCTAGGTTATTTTATCACTAAACGGGGAATAGAAGTTAACCCCAATCAAATCGAAGCCGTAAAACGTCTCAAATCATTAAGCAGTCCAAAGGAAGTTTAGAAACTGATCGGCATGTTAGCTGCCCTTAACTAGTTTATTTCCAAATTTGCTGATCAGTGCCGACCATTTTATCAGCTTTTAAGGAAATGGAAGGGATTCCAGTGGGACGAGGAATGTGAAAAGGCTTTTCAGGACCTAAAGGATTACCTAGGGCAAGCACCAATGTTGACAGCCCTAGGGCCCGGAGAAGATTTATACATATACCTCTTGGCGTCCGAGCATGTTGCGAGTGCCTTGCTGCTGAGAGATCAAGGTGTGCAACTGCTAATATACTATATCAGCAAAGCCTTTGTCAATGCTGAGACGAGTTATTTACTGCTGGAGAAGTTAGTGTTAGTACTCGTGCACTCCACACGAAAATTGCCCCATTATTTCCAGGATCACACTGTCTATGTGCTGACCGAGTACCCTTTACAGTCATTGTTGAGGAGATCTAATTTTACAGGGAGAATAGCTTAGTGGGGGACTCGGCTGGGCTCTTTTGACATTAGATACAAGCCAAGAAGCTCGGTGAAGGGTCAGGTTCTCGCCGATTTCATCGCAGAGTTTTTCCCGAAGGGGGATTGGAGATGGTCTACCATGTAGAAGTCCTCCCGTGGAAGGTATTCGTGGACGGCACGTCCAACACGTCAGGGGCTGGGGCTAGAATCGCAGTTATCACCCCGAAAGGAATAAAGCTGGAGCACTTTTTCAGGATGGGCTTTAGAGCTTCTAGTAATGAAGCCGAGTATAAAGCCTTGTTAGCCATATTAAAAGTTTTCTCAGATTTGGGTGCTAAGGAGGTGGAGGTATACTCAGATTCCCGATTAGTGATCAATTAGTACGGGGAAACTTCAAGGCCAAAGATCCCCGGATGATTGAGTATTTACGGTTGGTAAAGCAGACTATGAGCTACTTTTTGAGTGTGAGAGTGGACCAAGTGGCCAGAGGGCAAAACCGGCACGCCAACTCCTTAGCCACATTAGCATCATTGGTAGCCGATGGGGTGCCCCGATTAATCAAGGTGGAATTAGTGGCTGAACCAAGTATTAAGTCAGGGACATGAGTTTCACAGGTTACCACTGCTGGGCAGTGCTGGATGGATCCTATCGTTAACTTTTTGGCTAAGGATCAAATACCGGATGATGAAAAGGAAGCGGCTAGAGTGCCCCGGGCCGCTACTCGGTACTGGTTTTTGCTGATCGGAAGCTATACCGAAGGTCATTTGAGGGGCCATACCTACAATGTTTGCACCTCAGCAAGATTGAAGAACTCCTGACCAAGCTGCATGAGGGAGTGTGCGGTAGTCACGTTGGGGGACGTTCATTAGCCCATCGAGCGATAACTTAGGGATTTAGGTGGTCGTAAATACGAAAAGATGTCATTGAGTATGCACGAAAGTGTGAGCAATGCCAAAGGCACGCCCCGATGATCCAACAACCTGTTGGGAACCTGAATCCTGTTAGTAACCCATAGCCCTTTGCCCAGTAGGGGCTAGACATAGTTGGTCCTTTCCCTCAAGCCATAGGCAATCGAAGATTCGTGTTAGTGGCTGTGGATTACTTTACAAAGTGGGCATAAGCGGAGGCACTGGCAAATATCCGAGATGTGGATGTCAAGAAGTTTGTATGGAGGAACATTATAACGAGATTCGAGGTGCCAAAGTCCCTTGTGTCAGACAATGGGTTGCAATTCGATAGCAAAGCTTTTTGCAATTTTTAAAGCAATCTCGACATCAGAAACCGGTATTCTACCCCGGCATATCCGCAAAGTAACGACCAAGCTGAGGCCACTAACAAAGCCATCGTGGACAGATTGAAGAAAAGGTTAGAAGGCGCTAAGGGAAAGTGGGTCGAGGAATTGTCCAGTGTTCTGTGGACATATCGGATGACCCCGAGGAGCTCCACGGGAGAAACTCCGTTTTCTTCGACATTTGGAATGGCAGTGGTCATACCAGTTGAGATAAACCTATGCAGCACCCGGGTCTCAAGGTTCGTTCTAGCTGAGAATGCGGAATTAATGATGAGACAGCTAAACTTGTTGGAAAAGCATAGTGAAGCGGCAACCATACGGCTGGCGGAATATCAACAGAAGCTGGCCCGAAGGTACAACAGAAGCATGAGGAAAAGGGAGTTTACTACTGGAGATTTAGTGCTTCGAAGGGTAGTAGGGAACACCCGAGAGGTTAATGTAGGGAAGTTAGCCCTGACTCGGGAAGGGCCATACAGAGTAACTGTCATCGCTGGCGCGGAAGCATATTATTTGGAAGATTTAGATGAAAGACCACTTCCCCAGCCATGGAATGCTCACAATCCGAAGAAATTTTAATACTGATCACCTGTACATAAGAGCATAAACTGAGCATAATGTTGTATGTACATACTATTAATTAATATGAATGTGATGTTTACCCATGCTGATGTATCTGTACCTATTTTCCATAATTCATTTTTTGCGTCCAACGGACGCACGAGAAACTAACACTGATTATTCAAAGGACAGAAACCTATCCCCGGTTCGATCTCCATCATCGGGCAAGTGGAATCCCAAGCTCTAAATTCGCTGAAGGATAGAAACTTGTCCCCGGTTCAATCTCTATCACCGGGCAGGTGGAAACCTAAGCTCTAAGTTCGCTAAAGGACGGAAACCTATCCCCCGTTCGATCTCCATCACCGAGCAGGTGGAAACCTAAGCTCTAAATTCGCTAAAAGACAAAAACCTATCCCCGGTTCGATCTCCATCATCAGGCAGGTGAAAACCTAGCTCTAAATTCGCTAAAGGATAGAAACCTGTCCCCAGTTCGATCTCCATCACCGGGCAAGTGAAAACCTAAGCTTTAAAATCCGCCTAATGGCAGAAACCTGTCCCTAGTTCAATCTTCATCACCGGGCAGGTGGAAACCTAAGCTCTGAGTTTGCATAAGGACAGAAACCTATCCCGGTTCGGTCTTTATCACTAGGTAGGCCGAAGTCTATCTAACAGGAACCCGTTCTCGGCTCTGTTCTGATCACCGAGTGCATAAGGTTCCCATCAGATTAGTCGGGTTGCCGAATCCAATCTCTTGGGTTGAACCTAATTTACGGGTAAGGGTATTTCCTCACACCAAACTTTCCCAAATAAGTTGACATACGTCGAATTCGGTTCTTATTGCTAAGGAGCCAATTCTTTCTAAAACGGGCAACCCCTTCAGACTAACCCCCGTTACTATGCACGCATGGGTCTAATCTTTCATTTTTTTTTTAAACAATGATCATGTATACATACAGAAACAATAACTTAGTAACAATTCGAGAAACGCTCATAACATACGGTTAAACCAAATGTTTGTTAACCATGTCTAGACAATTGAATAAAGGCAAAGTAAATGGAAAGGAAAAGTAAACCATTGTTCAGTCACCACAACCTAGTGACCATGGGCAATCTGAACAAAGGAAAACAGAACCTAAAAGACAACAAAAAATAAAAGTTAAAAAAGAGTCAAACTGCAAGATCGGTGGACTGGACAAGAACTACATCAACGGCCTGCTGGCTTTGGATACCCTCGACTGGCTGATTGATGGGTGGTTGCTGGTAACTTCGAGATCAACACTCTCCACGTGAGTATCAATCGCTCGAACCAATTCCCTCATACTAGAGGTATCTTCTTCATCAGCAGCACTGGTTTGGCTCTAGACGGGAGGAGTAGGAGCTAGGTATGGGATTCGTTCTGGGTTCCTCAATGGGGAGTCATCTGGCACTCCTATTGCCTGAAGGGCAGCCAACCATCCTTCCCCGAACCCATGAATCCAGGCTTTATGGACAATGGGCTCCACGGAGTTCTCAACATCCACGAAGCCCTCATCATACCACTTATCCTCACAGGGTTTAAGGGCAGCCTTTAGATCGGCCACCGCGTCAACTTGGGTTAAGTTGAGGCTAGCTGCTTCTATTAATTTAAGCTCTACCTCCCCTAGCTTCTTCTCCGCCTCAGCCAGTTTTTTCTCCACCACTAACCAGACTTCCTCTGAAGACCGAGCGTTTTCCTCGGCAGCCTTAACAGCTTTCCCTTTTTCCTTCGCAGTGGCAATAGCTACGTCCTTTAGAGCTTTTTCCTGATTAGCCTTTTTGGCGAGCTCCTTTAGCCTCTCGTTGAGGGCTTGGGTCAGCTGCGCGGCATGATATTGCAATAATGATCAATATGGGGATGAAACAAATGCGCATACATTAAAATAAATGTGAAGAGATATAAAATTACCACTATGGTGTGCCACTGTAACTACCTAGCAAGCGATTCCTCGCTCCCCTCTGAAAAGATTTTTACGTCCTCAGGCAATAAGAGGTCGTGCACCAAGCTCTGTGCGACCCGTCCCCTTTGGCCATGGGACCAGGTGCTTGTACTAGTGGATGCTGGCAGGGGCCCATCGCCAAGTTTGAAGATGGGCTGCCAAATCACCTCAAGTTGGGACAAGGATGCCACATCGGTGCCAGTTTGGCAAAAATCGCCCACTGGCTCCTGGATAACAATCCCAGTCAATATTTAGGGAGGGGTCTTGATGGAACAATAGTTGTGATGAGGATCAACAAGCATTCAAGGATCCATTGCATGTTCTAGTTGGGCCTATTACAAGAGCAAGGTCCAAGAAGATCAAGGAAGCACTTAATGGGCTGATTCAATAGATTTTGGCTGATTCTAACGCAGGACATTCAAAGCTTGGCCCAAAGAAAGTTGAAAATGTAATAAATTTAATTCAAGCTATTTAGGGCTGATCTAACTTAATTGTGAGTGATTTATGGCATGAATTAATGACTGATTGACTTTCCAGCTCTATATCAGTTAAGGCAGATTTTTTCCTATTTTGGATCTGCTAATTTCAGACCAAATTAACTTTTATTTAGGGTTTTATTATTTAGTACGTTTTTAGGTATTTTCCTTATTTTTAGGTGCATTTAATGCTTTTTAGGTCAAATTTGATTCCTGATATGGTAAGGTATCAATTAGGAATTATTTTAGAATATATTTTCTTGTCTGTCAAGTTTTATGGAGCCCTTAAATAGGCTCTGAAGTTTGTAAACGTTTTTCATAACATTCTTGAATAAAATCAGAAAAAGTGAGGCTTTGCCCTCTTTTGGTCTTTAAGAACTGTGAACTTATCAGGGATTCTTCCTTGTGGCGTTCAAACTTTATACCTTCGGTTTGTGATTTTTTATAATCATTGGGTCAAGGTCAACTTATACCTTGATTCGCGTTTCGATTATAAACGTTGTCTTAGGGTTTCTATCAAAAATTTGAATTTTAGCTTTTTTGGGGAAGTATTCAAATATTTTTGTTGGGTCTCAAAGCATATCGATTGAGGTTCGCATCATTTGGTATCAGAGCACAGGTTCTAAAACCAGTTTTAAATCCCTTTATTTATCTTTTGTTTCTTGTTATCATCCTATCTTCTTGCTTTTGTGTTCTTCATTCATTGTTCTTTTTTCTTCTTCTTTTTGTTGAAGTGCACTAAGTTAAAATCGTGCACCAAGTTCCCAAAAAAAAAAAAAACGTGAAAAAAAGAAATCAGAAAAGAAATATAATTTTTTTTTTTGTAGTTTCAATTCTCTCAGACTAGAATATCGTTTTCTTTTGTCCTCTTCCTTTGATTTATTGTTTCTATCATATTTTCTTGCTGCGGTATTTGTTTTTACACTACAAGTGAATTTCTTGATCAAGTTTATTAGTTTAATGCAGAACTGAAAAGGGGAAGCAACGAGTGGAAAAAGGCAAGAGAGTGTGAGACTAATATCGGGAAAAAGCCAATTTAAGAGTGAAACACGAGTGGGAGTGACATAATTTGAGTACAAACACATGAGGGAGTGTTGTGAGGATTATTTCTAACAATTCTCTGTTGTTTCAAAAGTATGTCTTCCAGGGGCGAAACATCAAATAGGGAAGGAGGGGAGGAGTCGTCCATCATTTTGCAGGCTATGCAACAACAATTTGAACGCATGAACGTGGTGTTTAATGAGATTCGGGATCGGATGGATAGGCAATACACTGTTATTGCTACTTTGCGTGAGGAGCGTCCCCAAAGTGGCCCTAATGCTAGAAGGTGAGAAAGGCGTGTGCACATGAATGATTCTGATGACTACGACGAGGATGAGTTGATGATGAAGAAGATCAAGCTTCATTAAACAATGAGGGCAAGTTTCTGCAGAGGGGAGAAAGGCGTGGTAGAGGTTTTCGAAGAGATCCAAGATGGCAAGAAGGGACTGACAGGAACCTAGGAAGCATAAAAATGAAGATACCAACATTCCAAGGGAAAAATGATCCAGAAGCATACTTGGAGTGGGAGAAGAAGGTGGAGTCAATCTTTGAGTGCCACAACTACTCCGAGGAGAAAAAGGTAAAACTCGCTGTCATTAAGTTTACTGACTATGCTATTATATGGTGGGATCAACTTGTGATGAACAGAAGGAGAAACCATGAGAGACCTATTGAGAGTTGGGAGGAAATGAAGGCAATCATAAGGAGGCGGTTTGTTCCTAGTCACTACTATAGGGACTTGTATAAGAAATTACAGAGTCTTACTCAAGGCTATAGGAGCGTGGATGACTACCACAAGGAGATGGAGATTACGATGATTCGGGCAAATGTAGAGGAGGATGGAGAAGCTACCATGGCAAGGTTTCTAAATGGGCTGAATCGCGACATTGCCAATGTGGTGGAGTTGCAGCACTACGTGGAGTTGGAGGACATGGTGCACATGGCAATAAAGGTGGAAGGACAGCTTAAAAGGAAAGGAACTCGGTCATCTCAAAATCTGAGCTTCTCTACTTCATGGAGGTCAAATGGGAGGAAAGACGAAGGGGCTGTTTTCAAGTCCAAAGCCGAACCACCAAAAAGGAGAGATGATGCTCCCAGTGTCAATAAAGGTAAAAATGAATCCAAACTCGTAATCGTGATATTAAGTGTTTTCGTTGTTTGGGAGTAGGTCATATAGTATCACAATCCCCAAATAAGAGGACCCTAATCACATATTGATGGAGAGGTGGAAACTGAAAGCGAGGAAGATGATGATCAGATTCCATCACTTGAAGATGCTTGTAATGAGGAAGTGGAGTATCAGTGGAGGGTGAGTCACTTGTGGCTAGGCGTGCTTTAAGTGCCCAGTCAAAGAGGATGACAAGGAACAACAAAGGGAGAACATTTTTCATACTAGATGCCACGTCAACAACAAGGTATGTAGCATGATTATAGATGGGGGGAGTTGTACTAATGTGGCTAGCACTGCTTTAGTTGAAAAATTGAATTTACCTACCTTGAAACACCCTAGACCATATAAGTTGCAGTGGTTGAATGATTGTGGAGAGGTTAAGGTAAATAAGCAAGTACTGGTTTCTTTTTCAATTAGGAGGTACAAGGATGAGGTACTTTGTGATGTTGTTCAAATGCAAGCGGGTCACATTTTATTGGGCAGGCCATGGCAGTTTGACAGGAAGGTCAATCATGATGGGTTCAAGAATAGGTATTCTTTTGTTAAAGATAATAAAACCATTACTCTTGTACCGTTGACTCCAAGACAAGTGTATGAAGATCAAGTGAAACTGAAAAGAGAGAATGACTTGAAAAATTGCGAGATTGAGAATGCAAAAAAAGATGATGAGAAAGAGAGTGAAAGAATAAAAGAGAGTGAACAGAAAAAAGAGAGTGAAAACATAAAAAAGAGTGAAAAGACAGTTGAGGGTGGAAAGAATGAAAGAAAAAAAAAAAAACAAGGTAGTTTTTATGCTATGGCGAGTGATGTCAAGAGTGATTTTTATACAAACCAGCCTATATTTGTACTCTCGTACAAAGAGGTGTGTTTTAATACTAACGAATTTGACGAATCTTTGCCTAGTGTTCTTGTCTCTTTGTTGCAGGAATATGAGGACATGTTTCCTAATGATGTTCCTGGTGGATTGCCACCTATTAGAGGAATAGAGCATCAAATTGATTTTGTGCTAGGTGCGACAATTCCTAACAGACCAGCCAATAGGAGTAATCTGGAGGAGACAAAGGAACTTCAAATTCAAGTTGAGGAGCTGCGTACCTTAATTCAGAAGAACTTGAAAAATTGGGAGGATGGTTTGCCATTCATTGAGTTTGCATATAATCGTAGTGTTCATTCTACCACTAATATTTCACCATTTGAGATTGTTTATGGTTTTAATCCACTAACTCCTTTGGATTTGCTACCATTACTAGTTAATGAAATGAATAGTTTGGATGGTCAAAAGAAGGCTGAGACGGTAAAGAAACTCCATGAAAGTGTACTGCAACATATAGAGAAGAAAAATGAGCAATATGCAACCAAAGCCAACAAGGGCCGTCGACAAGTCCTCTTTGAACCGGGTGATTGGGTTTAGGTGCATATGAGAAAAGAAAGATTTCCAGCTCGTAGGTGGTCTAAGCTGCATCCTAGAGGGGATGGTCCATTTCAAGTCCTTGAGAGAATCAATGATAATGCATACAAGTTGGATCTTCCAGGTGAGTATAACATTAGTGCTACATTTAATGTTTCTGATCTTTCTCCTTTTGATGTAGGTGACGATTCGTGGATGAATCCTTTTGAAGAGTGGGGGAATGATGAGAATCAGCAAGCATTGAAGAATCCATTTCATGTTCTAGTTGGGCCTATTACAAGAGCAAGATCCAAGAAGATCAAAGAAGCACTTAATGGGCTGATTCAAGAGATTTGGGCTGATTCTAACGCAAGACATTCAAAGCTTGGCCCAAAGGAAGTTGAAAACGTAATAAATTTAATTCAAGCTATTTAGGGCTGATCTGGCATAATTGTGAGTGATTTATGGCATGAATTAATGGCTGATTGACTTTCCAGCTCTATATCAGTTAAGGCAGATTTTTTCCTATTTTAGATCTGCTAATTTCAGACCAAATCAACTTTTATTTTGGGTTTTATTATTTAGTACATTTTTAGGTATTTTCCTTGTTTCAGGTGCATTTAATGCTTTTTAGGTCAAATTTGATTATTGATATGGTAAGGTATTAATTAGGAGGTATTTTAGAATATATTTTCTTGTTTGTCAAGTTTTATGGAGCCCTTAAATAGGCTTCGAAGTTTGTAAACGTTTTTCATAACATTATTGAATAAAATCAGAAAATGTGAGGCTTTGCTCTCTTTTGGTTCTTCAAGAACTGTGAACTTATCAGGGATTCTTCCTTGTGGCATTCAAACTTATACCTTCGGTTCGTGATTCTTTATAATCATTGGGTCAAGGTCAACTTATACCTTTGGTTCGCATTTCAATTATAAACGTTGGGTCAGGGTTTCTATCAAAAATTTGAATTTTAGCTTTCTTGAGCAAATATTCCAATACTTTTGTTAGGTCTCAAAGCGTGTCGATTGAGGTTCGCATCAAGTTGGGACCCCGGTCTGTTGATCGACAACATGCTGATTCTTTTTGGCATGGCCGAAAGAGGGGAGAGGAGGAGTCCGGTCCCTGCTTTGAGGCTGTTGGGGCTGAGTCGTTGGACGAATACCAGGCAAGAACCGGTTAGTAGTCATTTTTCGCCTGGTCACCATGTCCGCGTCTTTATCAATCTTGGCTGCTTCTAGCCCAGATACTTGGCCCTGAGTTTCTAGCTCCCCAACAGGAATGTGAACTTTACGGCTTAGGGACACACGCTCGGCCGATTCATCTCTCACTAGAGCTAAATCCTCTACTGTGGTATACCTGGGGCCGAGATCTCGAGCTTTATCGACCGTCAAAGATGGAGGGAGAAAATTGGCATGTCGAACGTCGATATATGATAGCAATGGGCTATCCAACAATAAAGCCGACCCAAAAGGTTGCCACGTAGTATAGCAAGGATCGCAGTTGAGGATGAGGTGCGATGCACGAAGCTACCCGTCAATGTGCACGAATATCTCGGACCGGAGTACGAAGTTCAAGTCCCTTACATGCACCACTCTGAGGTCTTTCGTAAACCTTCCGCTCTCTACGTTGAAACAACACGAAAGTTGATTAACAGCAATTTGAATGAAATAATCATAAGCATAATTAATGGGTTAAAAGTGCCCGGTATCGACCAACTTCACGTGGTAAAAGCGGACAAGGGAGCTCATCAGTAAGCCAGTTGCCGCGCACTCGGACAAACTCTCCTGCCAAGTTTCTATTAGAGTTGGGCAGGCATGATATAAGCTGAACCCGCATGTCTCTAGCATTTAATAGTAATCAATTCTAATGTTACCGCACAATCTATACATAAAATTGATGTCATGGTGGTTTAATTGCAACCCGAACATTTGATTTAGCCGGCTGACACAACTCACAACTCTATAAAAATTGGGAGGTAGTTAGTCAGGGCATAGGCCATAGAACCTAAGGATACCTATAATGAGAGGGTCCACGGGAAATCTAACTCCACCCTCAAGTATAGATATTAAGGGAAAGAACACAACGTTCAAACCAGAGCTCCTCTCAAGAGCGATATCACCCTCATGATAGTAAGCAATATCGACATCCCCTAGGACGCCATAGACCTCTCTAAAATTGGCCAAGGCAACCCTAGGCTTAAGAAGATGAGAGTATCCCATTTCTAAACTATGGAGTGAAAAAATGAAAAGAAGCAAAAGTAGAGAAAACTTACTTTGGGCTTTAGAGAGTGGTGAACTAGAGTGTTTACGCACAGAAGGAGGATGCTCGACAGAAGAAAGATTTGGGGAGAAAGGATGTAAAGAACTGTTAGGATTTGTGCCCTTAAATCCTATTGTATGATGCTATGTATGATATTACATATGACATTGTGTATGACTTAATATTGTGATTAATAAAGTTGTTTTATTATTATCTAAAATAATGGTAACACGAATATTGAGACATTATCATATAGTCCATGACATGCACAGTATGTGATTTATGTGATTTAGTCATAGAAGATATAAGTCACAAGTTCTTTGTAAACTCAGAATTTATAATTCGTAGTCGGTGATGAAATGGGCATTTCATCTGCGAAGACTATAACGTATCAACTAAGATGATTTGTCTTAATCATGGAAGTGGAGACTTCTAATTGATATATTGATATGTTTTAAGAGTTAAGACATATTAAACTAGACCGCTGTGAGATTTATTATTCTCCTAACGACTGTCAAATGAATAATAAATCTCACGACTTATATTTGTATGAACTCTTAATTCTAAAAGAATAATGGACCTAATCATGATGTGTAGGTTGTTTTGATATATCAGGAATGAGATCTAAAGTAACGGTCAAAACCTCAATATGTTGGGTAGCCACATTTAGTGTTAATGGAACATATATTTTCAAGATGGAATTCATAATCTCTTAACGGAGATATAAAATATTCCCTTGAGATAAATTTAATGGGTTTGGTTATTCAAAGTGTTAGGCCTAACCACTTTAGTAAGAAATTACTAAAGTATATATTCATGAAATTGGATTTCATAAATATATGATGAATAATTTTAAAGGATTAAACCGGGTACTCAAGGATAAGATGTAGTAATTTACGAAGTGGCAGTCTACATTTATGACTTTATATTACTACGAATATTTTATGAAAGGGTTGGGTGTATAATAAAGTCTTGGGATATAATTATTTATAAGGCCTAGAGTGCAATTATATTTATATAGTGGTATTAAATATAATTAATGGTAACTTTGGACTTGTCAAGAGTTGACGGAAAAGCCCAAGGCCCATTGGAACTAGTGTCTTATTGGTCCATTTTGGTCTCACTCTAAGCCACACACTAAAACCCAATTGGAAAGGCCCAATAGGTCAGCCCAATTAGATAATCAGTTAGTTATAAAAGAAGAAACATATATAATTTTTTATTAAGAAAAAGAATTAGAGAGAGATATCATTGTGAAATGGTGTGTATGTGAGAGTGAGACACACTTTCATTCTCTCTTGGAAACTGATTAAGAGACCACACATCTTGGGCGTAAAGTGGAATTGGAGTGAAGATTAAAAGTGTTTCCAAGTAATTCTAATCTTTGTTTTGAATTTCTCCACACTAAGGTGCGCTATCTTGTTCTTAAATTCTGAAATTTACATAGTGCACATTATCAATCATGAATGAAATAGATCTTTGTTTGTTGTTTCTGCTATGTGTTTTGTATGAGATACAAAACTGGAATTTTTCCTTTAATTGGTATCAAAGCCAGGTTTTCATATCATGATTGTATAGTGTCTAATTGGATTTTAGAATTTAAGAAAAACGGTTGCATTTTGATATCTTAAAGGAATTCATTTGAATCCTTGTTATATAAGAATGTTTTAAGACCTTTTGGTTATATAGATTTTACAATTGCAAACTTCTGGATGATAAATATATGACCTGGCCATTAGCGTGCATTGAATACTTCCATATTGAATTTGTATGTATATATTGCAAATGGAAGTAACTATTTGTAACTGTAATATGCATGCACGGCTTGGATTTTTTCATTGCACCGTTTGGCTTGGAGTTCGATTGCATGGTTTGCATGGCTTGGACTTTAATGTATGGAATGCATGGCTTGAACTAATATACACGGCTTGGCCATCTTATAATCTTGCATATATTAAAGCATTGGTTGATACGGATTAAAGCATGAATTCTATCACTGAAGGTTATATATATATATATATATATATATATATATATATATATATAATATGTAATAATTATATATTACATATATTAATTTGTATATTATATTATATATAATATAATATGGATTTTTAAATGTAATAAGGGTTTTTATTACGTTACATATATTTATATATGTTAATGCTAGTTTAATGAAATTTATTCCTAATGAGATTAGGATTATGTTTTTCAAGTGTTTCTAGCATTATTATAGTTCTTGATCTTAAAAACATTTAATTTAAAATATCTAGTGGGAGAGAGATACAAGGGTTGGATCTCACGGCCTCCATTATCGGTTCATAGTAGTGTGCGTAAACACCTCGTTTTGGTGTATATGCCTCGCGATCCCAAAGGAGGGTGTTTACTTCATAGGACTACAAGATGAAACATATATTCTCAAGATGGAATTCATAATCTCTTAACAGAGATATAAAATATTCCTTGAGATAAATTTAATGGGTTCAGTTATTCAGAATGTTAGACCTAACTACTTTAGTAAGAAGTTATTAAAATATATATTTATGAAATTGGATTTCATAAATATAAGATGAATAACTTAAAGGATTAAACCAGGTACTCAAGAATTGAGATGCAGTAATCTTCAAAGTGGCAGTCAACATTCATGACTTTGTATTACTACGAATATTTTTATGGAGAAATTACATGTATAATAAAGTCTTGGGATATAGTTTATTAATAAGGCCTAGAGTGCAATTATATTTATATCGTGGTATTAAATATAATTAATGGTAACTTTGGACTTGTCAAGAGTTGACTAAAAAGCCCAAGGCCCATTGGAGTTAGAGTTTTATTTGTTCCATTTTGGTCCCACTCCAAACCACATACTAAAGCCCAATTGGAATGGTCCAAAAGACTAGCACAATTAGATAATTAGTTAGAATAATGAGAGAAACATACTGATTTTCATAAGTATTGAATAAAGAACGAAATGGTGTGTATATGAGTATAAGTCACTCTATAATTCTCCATTGAACGTGTAAATTGATTGAGAGACTACACTTCTTGGGTGAAATGGAATTGGAGTGAAGATTAAAAGTGTTCCGAGTACTTTTGGTTTTGAATTTCACTGCACCAAGGTACGCTTCCTTGTTCTTGAGTTCTAAAATTTACATAGTACATGTTAACAATTGCGAATGAAGTAAATCTGTTAATTTTTCGCTGTGTATGTTTTGTATGCGATACAAACTATGTTTTGCCAACATATACCACCAAAATCCCATGAGTTTGTATGTAAATTTTCAATTAAAACAAGTGAACAGCTTGTTACATCATTTAAAATCAAGTAATATTATTTATTTAGTGTGCTGATATTTTAGAATTTTTGTTAAGAAACTTTTGATAGATGTCGCATGTCACTTAATGGCCTCAACCATAATTTACGGCTAAACAGGTTGTACCCTGTGGACTAGCATCCGATGACCTAGTTTTGTTGATGGGTTAAGACTTGTCCCCTAACAAACCATTACTAATGGCTGAATGTGTCAATGCCTCAAGCTTAATAATAAAGAGACCCCACATGTGTGAGAGACCGGAACTTTTGGTGCTCTTAATCAAAAGAGAAAGGTATCAACACCTCTCTTTTTGGGGTTGATGTGAAGTCGCCATTTATTTTTTATTACAAAAAAATAAGAAAAAACTATGACATACAATTTACATATCTAAAATTCATAAAGTTTCATTAATTGAATATACAAGTACAATTTGGTAGAATATCTTTACGAGGCTTTGGTCCTAAATACAATCTATGTAATAATTACAAAGCTTTGATCTTAGATACAATCTACCAAAACAAAATAAAGCACTAGTTTTACCAACCTAAGATTTTAATGTTTGAGGGCTAGGTTACAGAATGGGAAGGTGTTAGGCACCCATTCTACTCGGACAGTTTTCAATCTTCTAGACTATTTATGATCACTTAAGTACCTTTAAACAATAATATGCAACATGTTACACGTATATTCTCAAATCTAAAGTTAATATATATATATATAACCGAAGCCTCTAACCTCTCCACAATTTTCCATGTCAGCATTGCTTAAAAAAAAAAAACAAAAATTTTGATTTTTTTTTCTTTCTAAAACTCAATAATACATAAAACCCAATAATACAAAAAACTAAATTAAGATTTTCTATTTCTCCCGTTCCCCTAATCCTTCCTCGTTCCACTTCTCTGTCGTCCAAAACGCACCCCACGGCGAAACCACTTTGATGAGAATCAACAAGCATTCAAGGATCCATTGGATGTTCCAGTTGGGCCTATTACAAGAGCAAGATCCAAGAAGATCCAAGAAGCACTTAATGGGCTGATTCAAGAGATTTAGGCTGATTCTAACGCAGGATATTCCAAGCTTGGCCCAAAGGAAGATGAAAGCGTAGTAAATTTAATTCAAGCTATTTAGGGCTGATCTGACTTAATTGCGAGTGATTTATGGCATGAATTAATGGTTGATTGACTTTCCAGCCCCATATCAGTTAAAGCAGATTTTTTCCTATTTTGGATCTGCTAATTTCAGACCAAATCAACTTTTATTTAGGGTTTTATTGTTTAGTACGTTTTTTAGGTATTTTCCTTGTTTTAAGGTGCATTTAATGCTTTTTAGGTCAAATTGATTCCTGGTATGGTAAGGTATCAATTAGGAGTTATTCTAGAATATATTTTCTTGTTTGTCAAGTTTTATGGAGCCTTAAATAGGCTCTGAAGTTTGTAAACGTTTTTTTGAAAATTATTGAATAAAATTCAGAAAAGATGAGGCTTTGCTCTCTTTGGTTCTTCAAGAACTGTGAACTTATCAGGGATTCTTCTTGTGGCATTCAAACTTTATACCTTGGTTCGTGATTCTTTATAATCATTGGGTCAAGGTCAACTTATACCTTTGGTTTGCGTTTCGATTATAAACGTTGGGTCAAGGTTTCTATCATAAATCTGAATTTTAGCTTTCTTGGGTAAATATTCCAATATTTTTGTTGGGTCTCAAAGCGTGTCGATTGAGGTTCGCATCATTTGGTATCAGAGCACAGGTTCTAAAATCAGTTTTCTATTTCTTTATTTTTTTTCCCTGTTATCATCCTATCCTATTCCTTTTGTGTTCTTCATTCATCGTTCTTATTTTTTTGTTTTTGTTGAAGTGCACTAGGTTAAAATCGTGCACCCAGTTCCTAAAAAAAAAAAAAAAATTTGTTTGTAGTTTTAATTCTCTCAGACCAGAATATCGTTTTCTTTTGTCCTCTTCCTTTGATTTAGTGTTTTTGTCATATTTTCTTGCCATTGGTATTTGTTTTAACACTACAAGTTGAATTTCTTGATCAAGTTTATTAGTTCATTGCAGAACTGAAAAGGCGAAGCTACGAGTGGAAAAAGGCAAGAGAGTGTGAGACTAATATCGGGAAAAAGCCAATTTAAGAGTGAAACACGAGTGGGAGTGACATAATTTGAGTGCAAACACGTGAGGGAGTGTTGTGAGGAATTATTTCTAACAATTCTCTGTTGTTTCAAAAGTATGTCTTTCAGGTGTGAAACATCAAATAGGGAAGGAGGGGAGGAGTCGTCCATCATTTTGCAGGCTATGCAACAACAATTTGAACGCATGAACGTGGTGTTTAATGAGATTCGGGATCGGATAGATAGGCAAGACACTGTTATTGTTACTTTGCGTGAGGAGCGTCGTCAAAGAGGCCTTAACGTAAGAAGGCAAAAAAGACGTTCTCACATGAATGATTCTGATGACTACCACGAGGATGAGTTTGAAGATGAAGAAGATCAATCTTCATTGAACAATGAGGGCAGGTTTGTGCCAAGGAGAGAAAAGCGTGGTAGAGGTTTCCGAAGATATCTAAGATGGCAAGATGGGACTGACAGGAACCTAGGAAACATAAAAATGAAGATACCAACATTCCAAGGGAAAAATGATCCAGAAGCATACTTGGAGTGGGAGAAGAAGGTGGAGTTAATCTTTGAGTGCCACAACTACTCCGAGGAGAAAAAGGTAAAACTCGTTGTCATTGAGTTTACTGACTATGCTATTATATGGTGGGATCAACTTGTGATGAACAGAAGGAGAAACCATGAGAGACCTATTGAGAGTTGGGAGGAAAAGAAGGCAATCATGAGGAGGCGGTTTGTTCCTAGTCACTACTATAGGGACTTGTATCATAAATTACAGAGTCTTACTCAAGGCTATAGAAGCGTGGATGACTACCACAAGGAGATGGAGATTGCCATGATTCGGGCAAATGTAGAGGAGGATAGAGAAGCTACCATGGCAAGGTTTTTGAATGGGCTGAATCGTAACATTGCCAACGTGGTGGAGTTGCAGCACTACGTGGAGTTGGAAGACATGGTGCACATGGCAATAAAGGTGGAACGACAGCTTAAAAGGAAAGGAACTCGGTCATTTCAAAATATGGGCTCCTCTACTTCATGGAGGTTAAATGGGAGGAAAGACGAAGGGGCTGTTTTCAAGTCCAAAGCCGAACCACAAAAAAGGAGAGATGAAGCTCCCAGTATCAACAAAGGTAAAAATGAATCCCAGACTCGTAATCGTGATATTAAGTGTTTTCGTTGTTTGGGAGTAGGTCATATTGCTTCACAATGCTCAAATAAGAGGACCATGATCGCACGTATTGATGGAGAGGTGGAAACTAAAAGCGAGGAAGATGATGACCAGATTCCATCACTTGAGGATGCTTGTGATGAGGAAGTGGAGTATCCAGTGGAAGGCGAGTCACTTGTGGCTAGGCGTGCTTTAAGTGCCCAAGTCAAAGAGGATGACATGGAACAACAAAGGGAGAACATTTTTCACACTAGATGCCACGTCAACAACAAGGTATGCAGTATGATTATAGATGGGGGGAGCTGTACTAATGTGGCTAGCGCTACTTTAGTCGAAAAATTGAATTTACCTACCTTGAAACACCTTAGACCATATAAGTTGCAGTGGTTGAATGATTGTGGAGAAGTTAAGGTAAATAAGCAAGTACTGGTTTCTTTTTCAATTGGGAGGTACAAGGATGAAGTATTTTGTGATGTTGTTCCAATGCAAGCAGGTCACATTTTATTGGGCAGGCCATGGCAGTTTGACAAGAGAGTCAATCATGATGGGTTCAAGAATATGTATTCTTTTGTTAAAGATAATAAAACCATTACTCTTGTACTGTTGACTCCGAGACAAGTGTATGAAGATCAAGTGAAACTGAAAAGAGAAAATGACTTGAAAAATTGTGAGACTGAGAGTTCAGAAAAAGATGAGAAGAAAGAGAGTGTAAACATAAAAAAGAGTGAAAAGACAATTGAGGGTGGAAAAAATGAGAGAAAAAAAAAAGGGAGTTTTTATGCTAAGGCTAGTGATGTCAAGAGTGTTTTTTATACAAACCAGCCTATATTTGTACTCTCGTACAAAGAGGTGTGTTTTAATACTAACGAACTTGACGAATCTTTGCCTAGTGTTCTTGTCTCTTTATTGCAGGAATATGAGGAAGTATTTCCTAATAATGTTCCTAGGGGATTGCCACCTATTAGAGGAATAAAGCATCAAATTAATTTTGTGCCAGATGCGACAATTCCTAACCGACCACCTAATAGGAGTAATTTGGAGGAGACAAAGAAACTTCAAATTCAAGTTGAGAAGTTGCGTACTATAATTCAGAAGAACTTGAAAAATTGGGAGGATCGTTTGCCATTCATTGAGTTTGCATATAATCGGAGTGTTCATTCTACTCCTAATTTTTTACCGTTTGAGATTGTTTATGGTTTTAATTCATTAACTCCTTTGGATTTGCTACCCTTATCAGTTAATGAAATGACTAGTTTGGATGGTCAAAAGAAGGCTGAGATGGTGAAGAAACTCCATGAAAGTGTACGGCAACATATAGAGAAGAAAAATGGGCAATATGCGACCAAAGCCAATAAGGGCCGTCGACAAATCCTCTTTGAACCGGGTGATTGGGTTTGGGTGCATATGAGAAAAGAAAGATTTCCAGCTCGTAGGTGGTCTAAGCTACATCCTTGAGGGGATGGTCCATTTCAAGTCCTTGAGAGAATCAATGATAATGCATACAAGTTGGATCTTCCAGGTGAGTATAACATTAGTGCTACATTTAATATTTCTGATCTTTCTCCTTTTGATGTAGGTGACGATTCGAGGACGAATCCTTTTGAATAGAGGGGGAATGATGAGAATCAACAAGTATTCAAGGATCCATTGCATGTTCCAGTTGGGCCTATTACAAGAGCAAGATCCAAGAAGATCCAAGAAGCACTTAATGGGCTGATTCAAAAGATTTGGGCTGATTCTAACGCAGGATATTCCAAGCTTGGCCCAAAGGAAGATGAAAGTGTAGTAAATTTAATTTAAGCTATTTAGGGCTGATCTGACTTAATTGGGAGTGATTTATGGCATGAATTAATGGCTGATTGACTTTCCAGCCTTATATCAGTTAAAGCAGATTTTTTCCTATTTTGGATCTGCTAATTTCAGACCAAATCAACTTTTATTTAGGGTTTTATTATTTAGTACGTTTTTTAGGTATTTTTCTTGTTTTAAGATGCATTTAATGCTTTTTAGGTCAAATTTGATTCCTAGTATGGTAAGGTATCAATTAGGAGTTATTCTAGAATATATTTTCTTGTCTGTCAAGTTTTATGGAGCCCTTAAATAGGCTCTGAAGTTTGTAAACGTTTTTTAGAAAATATTGAATAAAATTCAGAAAAGGTCAGGCTTTGCTCTCTTTTGGTTCTTCAAGAACTGTGAACTTATCAGGGGTTCTTCCTTGTAGCGTTCAAACTTTATACCTTTGGTTCGTGATTCTTTATAATCATTGGGTCAAGGTCAACTTATACCTTTGGTTCGCGTTTCGATTATAAACGTTGGGTCAAGATTTCTATCATAAATCTGAATTTTAGCTTTCCTGGGTAAATATTCCAATATTTTTATTAGGTCTCAAAGCGTATCGATTGAGGTTCGCATCACACTTCTCCTTCTATGTCGTCCAAAATGCCTTTAAAGTGATTCACTCCAATCATAGATACAGGTCGGCCGAACCCATTCTCCGTATCAGACCATTCTCTCTCGATATTTCTCAATTAATCTACGAATAATATCTTTTCCTATTGTCTGTAATTAGGTTTTTCTGTCATTTTTGGGATTTCACTTCCTAACCCTCAGGTGTGTTGGGTTTTGGCCATCAATTGCAACTGAAGCCAGCCTCCTCTGTAGAGGAAGTCCAAACACCAGGTAAGAATTTTAATTTGCTCTTCAATTGAAAACCTACCTGCCTAGTTATTACTTCCAATATATTGTTCTTTCTTCACTTCAATTGTTCATGGATTTTTTTTTTTTTTTTTTTTTTTTTTTTTGTGGTTATGGGTGATCTACTTTGGTGTTTTGGGTTGCTATGGCCGAATGGTTGACCTTTGGTTTGCCAGCATTAAAAAAGTTTTTTATTTTTTTTTCCTGTGCTTTAGGTTCTAGCGATTTAAGGTGGAAATTTGTGTTATTTATTTTTCCACCTCGGTTTTGAAGCAAAATTGGTTTTTTTTTTGCTTTAGGTTCTGGCGATTTAAGGTGGAAATTTGTGTCGAAGAAGATTGCGATGACCGTTTAGGAGCTCTTTGAGACAAATTTGCTGGGTGGGGTAACAAACTAACAATGGTGTTCATGGGTTGCAACAAGGTCATTCTCATGCCCAATTCTTTTGTTGTATGTATTGATAATAAATTGGATTTTTTTGGCTGAAGCCTAAAATTGGTGGTATATCAATTTTCTGTCAATAAGTTTTTAATTTCTATATTACATTATTCTAATTTTTTTTAAGTTCCTTTGATTCAACACCTATACATCAACTAAGTTCTATTTCTTGGCTATATCTGTTAGGTGTTCAACAAAAGGCCTACAAGAGTAACTATTGTACATGGATTGTCAATTGAAACAAGAAAACAGTTGAATGTATATCTTTAAAATGGAAACTCAAAATTTATATGTAGATGAAAGTTTTAGAACGTATCTCTTTCACAAGGTTACTTTTTACCAAATCATTTTTGCCAGTATGTATCTCACAAATTTCGCTTTTGCATAACAGGCCAGTGTTTGGCAACATCTACATGGCACCTCCTTCCATGTCTATTTGTTCATTTTTGTTTGCCTTATATAATGTTGTACATAAGCAAAAATGCAGTACCCAATATACTTCCATTATGTGACGTTTGGTACGGGGTAATATCTTAGGATTCCTAGGAATGTTTAAAGACTCCCATGTTTGGTTGCAAATCACGCTACGAAATCAGATGCTAAGGGAATCTAGATTCCCCCCTTAAACCCCTCTCAGTAGGAATGTGGATTCTCTTTAAAATAGGTGGGAATCCAGATTCCCAAGTTTAAAGGAAATTATATTTTTTATAAATTGATAATTTTAACCATTTTTCCATATCATTTTAGTGATTAAGATAAAATATAAAGCAAATTATTATGGATTAAACTCTTTTAAAAATTATTATTAAGAATAAGAGAATTTGAGAATTTAAATAGTTATTTTTGTATTGTACTTGTTATTTTGAAATATTAGACTATAATTTTAATGAATTTATGATAATTAATAGTTTATATTTGGGATTTTATTATTTATTTAGAGGAATATTTTTTTTTAAAGACTTATTAGTTAACATTCAAATCTAAGGATAGAATGGAAAAAATAAATAATTCATTTAAGATTCTTGAGAATAAACCAAATATTATCATCTTACATTCCTAGGAAGCTTAAGAGATTTCCAATGAAACCAAACATAGGAATAGCTACATTCCTAGGAATGTGATTCCTAGCATTCTTAGAAATCTGGATGCTAAGAGTAATGTGGATTCTCCCGTATCAAACATCACATTAGGGTGAGATATATTAAGATGCACTTCTTATTGCAGAAAAAGATGATAAAGTAACATCTCAAAGGTAAATGCCTTTGGTAGGTTTTGACTTACTAATGGTTGTATTTAAAAAATAGCTATAACCTTTGTCTTTTAATTGTGTTACTGATTCTTGGGGGAAATATTTTGATGATCCATGTTTAGTTTATCAATTTATCCATAAAAATGGTATTTGGTACTCCAAGAACCCAGTTTTGGTCTATACAAAACACCTGTATCTTGAATGTGTTTGGCTTTCGATTAGGAAGCTTCTATACCAAAAAAAATTATATTGTTCTAATGTGAAATGAGTTTGTCATCATGATATGTTAGATAGTTGATGCAAAATCTATGTTATAACTTATATTTATGACAATGATGGTTAATATCTTAGACATTGTTACTTGACTAGGGTGTAGTTATATGCAAAATGGGGTGCACTAACTTGACCTTTTTTGAAGGCTAGGTTATTTTTGTTAATATGCTGGATTATTTTAGTTGGAAATACATAACTATGCAGATATTTATGTGTGTTGTTTCAAGTCTACCCTTTGGAAACTATGTAGATATTTATGTGTGCTGCTGTCTTTATTTGTTAGTGGAAGTGAAACTGTGGAGCACTTTGGTTTACTAATCTCTTTAAATTGTGTTATTTTAATTCAAAACTTTTGAATAAGGTATTAAATGTATTATAAATTTTTGTGGTGTCAATGTCAATTAGTTACTATTTTGTTATATTAGATGTTACCCATGAGACAATTTTAGACAAGCTATGAGTTTTCCATGTTTGAAAAACTAAATCTTTATCCAAATCTACAGAGGCTTAAAAAGTAAAATTTCATTTTAAATTTGGGGGTTTAATAGGATTTAGTTTTTGGTATTTTGATCAGTTGGTTTTGAATTAGGTGATTGAGTTAGATTTTGTTTAAATTAAGGTTTTGATTTAGACTTATTCTTCTTCATCTACTGTAATTTCAAAAGGTTGTTTATTCGTTTAAATGAAATTGATACCTCTTTTTGGTTGTTTAATTGTTTTGATAATGATTGATTTTGTTTATTTGTTTGGTGTTTTCAGGTTCCCAAAGTGGTTTATTTAGGCTATTATTAGATCGGCCTCAACCTCGGACTCATGGTTTGAGTTTTTCATAAAGACAATGCTCGGTAAAGGTGTTACATGCTGAGCCAAAAAGTAATGATTTGATGGCCCCTGATGTGTGCAGAAGTTTGAGTTTGAATTCTTTTTACAAAGTTGTTATCTTTTTCAATCATTTGTTATTATTTTAATGAATTAATTAAAATAGATTTCATGAACAACTTCATTTTAAGAAGTATCATCCTTATTAGTTTATGTACTTTGATGACATGGTTCCTTATGCTATGAAGAGTGAAGGAGGTTATGTATGGGCTTGCAAAAAATATGATGGGGATGTGTAGAGTGTTCTTGATGCGAACCTCAATCGACATACTTGAGACCTAACAAAAATATTGGAATATATTATTGAAGAACTTCAATCAACATGCTTTGGTTCTTCAAGAACTGTGAAGGTCAACTTATACATTTGGTCAACTTATACCTTTGGTTCGCGTTTCGATATAAACGTTGGGTCAGGGTTTCTATCAAAAATCTGAATTTTAGCTTTCCTGGGTAAATATTCCAATATTTTTGTTAGGTCTTAAAGCGTGTCGATTGAGGTTCGCATCATTTGGTATCAGAGCACAGGTTCTAAAATCAGTTTGCTATCCCTTTATCTTTTGTTTCTTGTTATCATCCTGTCTTCTTTCTTTTGTTTTCTTCATTCATTATTCTTATTTTTTTGTTTTTGTTGAAGTGCACTAGGTTAAAATCATGCACCCAGTTCCAAAAAAAAAAAAAAACGTGAAAAAAAAGACATCAGAAAAGAAATAGAAAAAAAAAATTTTGTAGTTTCAATTCTCTCAGACCAGAATATCGTTTTCTTTTGTCCTCTTCCTTTGATTTATTGTTTCTGTCATATTTTCTTGCAGTGGTATTTGTTTTTACACTACAAGTTGAATTTCTTGATCAAGTTTATTAGTTTAATGCAGAACTGAAAAGGGGAAACAATGAGTGGAAAAAGGCAAGAGAGTGTAAGACTAATATCTGGAAAAAGCCAATTTAAGAGTGAAACACGAGTGGGAGTAACATAATTTGAGTGCAAACACGTGAGGGAGTGTTGTGAGGAACTATTTCTAACAATTCTCTATTGTTTCAAAAGTATGTATTCCAGGGGCGAAACATCAAATAGGGAAGGAGGGGAGGAGTCGTCCATTATTTTGCAGGCTATGCAACGACAATTTGAACGCATGAACGTGGTGTTTAATGAGATTCAAGATCGGATGGATAGACAAGACACTGTTATTGCTACTTTGCGTGAGGAACGTCCCCAAAGAGGCCTTAATGCTAGAAGGCAAGAAAGGCGTGTGCACATGGATGATTCTAATGACTACCACGAGGATGAGTTTGAAGATGAAGAAGATCAAGCTTCATTGAATAATAAGGGCAGGTTTGTGCAGAGGGGAGAAAAGCGTGATAGAGGTTTCCGAAGAGATCTAAGATGGTAAGATGGGACTGACAGGAACCTAGGAAACATAAGAATGAAGATACCAACATTCCAGGGGAAAAATGATCCAAAAGCATACTGGAGTGGGAGAAGAAGGTGGAGTTAATCTTTGAGTGCCACAACTACTCCGAGGAGAAAAAGGTAAAACTCGCTGTCATTGAGTTTACTGACTATGCTATTATATGGTGAGATCAACTTGTGATGAACAGAAAGAGAAACCATGAGAGACCTATTGAGAGTTGGGAGGAAATGAAGGCCATCATGAGGAGGCGATTTGTTCCTAGTCACTACTATAGGGACTTGTATCATAAATTATAGAGTCTTACTTAAGGCTATAGGAGCGTGGATAATTACCACAAGGAGATGGAGATTGCTATGATTCGGGCAAATGTAGAGGAGGATAGAGAAACTATCATGGAAAAGTTTCTGAATGGGCTGAATCGTGACATTGCCAACGTGGTGGAGTTGCAGCACTACATGGAGTTGGAGGACATGGTCCACATGGCAATAAAGGTGGAACGACAGCTTAAAAGGAAAGGAACTCATTCACTTCAAAATCCGGACTCCTCTACTTTATGGAGGTCAAATGGGAGGAAAGACGAAGGGGCTGTTTTCAAGTCCAAAGCCAAACGACCAAAAGGGAGAGATGAAGCTCCCAATGTCAACAAAGTAAAAATGAATCCCAAACTCGTAATCGTGATATTAAGTGTTTTCGTTGTTTGGGAGTAGATCATATTGCTTCACAATGCCCAAATAAAAGGACCATGATTGCACATATTGATGGAGAGGTGGAAACTGAAAGCAAGGAAGATGATGACCAGATTCCATCACTTGAGGATGCTTGTGATGAGGAAGTGGAGTATCCAGTGGAGGGCGAGTCATTTGTGGCAAGGTGTGCTTTAAGTGCCCAAGTCAAAAAAGATGACATGGAACAACAAAGGGAGAACATTTTTCATACTAGATGCCACGTCAACAACAAGGTATCTAGTATGATTATAGATGGGGGGAGCTGTACTAATGTAGCTAGCACTACTGTAGTTGAAAAATTGAATTTACCTACCTTGAAACACCCTAGACCATATAAATTGCAGTGGTTGAATGATGTGGAGAGGTTAAGGTAAATAAGCAAGTACTGGTTTCTTTTTCAATTGGGAGGTAGAGGATGAAGTACTTTGTGATGTTGTTCTAATGCAAGCGGGTCACATTTTGTGGGCAGGCCATGACAGTTTGACAGAAAGTCAATCATGATGGGTTCAAGAATAAGTATTCTTTTGTTAAAGATAATAAAACCATTACTCTTGTACCGTTGACTCCAAGACAAGTGTATGAAGATCAAGTGAAACTGAAAAGAGAGAATGACTTGAAAAATTGCGAGATTGAGAATGCAAAAAAAGATGATGAGAAAGAGAGAGAAAGAATAAAAGAGAGTGAACAGAAAAAAGAGAGTGAAAACATAAAAAAGAGTGAAAAGACAATTTAGGGTGGAAAAAATGAGAGGAAAAAAAAAGAGTTTTTATGTTATGGCGAGTGATGTCAAGAGTGCTTTTTGTACAAACCAGCCTATATTTGTACTCTTGTACAAAGAGGTGTGTTTTAATACTAACGAACTTGACGAATCTTTGCCAAGTATTGTTGTCTCTTTGTTGTAGGAATATGAGGATGTGTTTCCTAATGATGTTCCTAGTGGATTGCCACTTATTAGAGGAATAGAGCATCAAATTGATTTTGTGCCAGGTGCGACAATTCCTAACCGACCATCCTATAGGAGTAATCCGGAGGAGACAAAGGAACTTCAAAGTCAAGTTGAGGAGTTGCGTACTATAATTCAGAAGAACTTGAAAAATTGGGAGGATGGTTTGCTATTCATTGAGTTTGCATATAATCGGAGTGTTTATTCTACTACTAATTTTCCACTATTTGAGATTGTTTATGGTTTTAATCCACTAACTCCTTTGGATTTGCTACCTTTACCAGTTAATGAAATGACTAGTTTGGATGGTCGAAAGAAGGCTGAAATAGTGAAGAAACTCCATAAAAGTGTACGACAACATATAGAGAAGAAAAATGAGCAATATGCGACCAAGGCCAACAAGGGCCGTCGATAAGTCCTCTTTGAACCAGGTGATTGGGTTTGGGTGCATATGAGAAAAGAAAGATTTCCAGCTCGTAGGCGGTCTAAGCTGCATCCTAGAGGGGATGGTCCATTTCAAGTCCTTGATAGAATCAATGATAATGCATACAAGTTGGATCTTCCTGGTGAGTATAACATTAGTGCTACATTTAATGCTTCTATCCTTCTCCGTTTGATGTAGGTGACGATTCGAGGACTAATCCTTTTGAAGAAAGGGGGAATGATGAGAATCAACAAGCATTCAAGGATCCATTGCATGCTCCAGTTGGGCCTATTACAAGAGCAAGATCCAAGAAGCTTAAAGAAGCACTTAATGGGCTGATTCAAGAAATTTGGGCTGATTCTAGCATAGGACATTCCAAGCTTGGCCCAAAGGAAGATGAATGCGTAATAAATTTAATCCAAGCTATTGAGGGTTGATCTGGCTTAATGGGAGCGATTTATGGCATGGATTAATGGCTGATTGACTTTCCAGCTCTATATCAGTTAATGGAGATTTTTTTCTATTCTGCAGCTGCTATTTCAAACCAAATCTACTTGAATTTTGGGCTTTTATTATTTAGAACGTTTTTTAGGTATTTTCCTTGTTTTTAGGTGCATTTAATGTTTTTAGGTCAAATTTGATTCTTAATATGGTAAGGTATCAATTAGGAGTTATTTTAGAATATATTTCTTGTCTGTCAAGTTTTATGGAGCCCTTAAATAGGCCATAAAGTCTATAAACGTTTTTCATTATATTATTGAATAAAAATCAGAAAAGGTGAGTCTTTGCTCTTCTTTTGGTTCTTCAAGAACTGTGAACTTATCAAGGATTCTTCTTTGTGGCGTTCAAACTTTATACCTTCGGTTCGTGATTCTTTATAATCATTGGGTCAAGGTCAACTTATACTTTGGTTCGTATTTCGATTATAAACGTTGGGTCAGGGTTTCTATCAAAAATCTGAATTTTAGCTTTCCTGGGTAAATATTCCAATATTTTTGTTGGGTCTCAAAGTGTGTCGATTGAGGGTCGCATCAGTTCTGTTAAGATTGTGTCTATATGAGAATAATTTGTGCTTGACATATTGTTCATTGTAACTTTTGCTAATTTTTTTTGTAAATGCATGGACCTAGGCTTGGATTTTAAAATTTGTTATTTAAGATTCAAAAAAAGGTCTCCATATGTTTCTTTTTTTAAGGTTTGATATCTTGGATTTGTATAAAAAATTTTGCTTTCTTTGTAGGGTTGGTGTTGTTGGCACACAAAAAGATCATTAGGGGGAAGCTTGCAGAAGAGGCTAAATAGAACGTCAATCAGGGGAGGCAAGAGGGAAATATTACTTGGTAACAATTATGTCATACTAGACTGCATTGTTCAAGAGCTACTGTTGCATTAAGGTTGCATCAATTAAGTGCTACTGCATATTGAGACAAACAAATTTAATTCTATGCAACGCTCAATTAAATTAAATCATTTTGAATTCAAGCCTAAGGTAGACTTGGCAGTGTATGAAAGTGAGGAATAGTTGTCTTGATTTGGTTGGAGGAAAGTTTTTGAATTAGCAGAGTGAATGTATTTTTGTATTGTTGATTTTTTTCCCATTTAAATAGTAATATCACTACAATAATATGATAATTTGTAGATTGGAGTCTCATGGATCCCATTTTTTTTTAATATAAAAAAGAGTTCTCAAATTTCACATGCCTTTCTTTCAACTCATTTAGATAATAATATTATTACTCTACTCTTTTTTCTTTGTTTGGTTGATGGGATTTATTCAAAATTTAAGTCAATTATTTTTTAAAACTGCACTTAATTGGTTAGACGGTCCATACTCCTAAATTTCAGATTTCTTTTTTTTCCTCTTTGCTTGGTTAGTGTGGAAGTTCATGAAGGTTAAGGAATTAAGAAATGGGATTTTGGCAATTTTCTTTTGCTCAGCTATTGGGATTTGCCAAATAGAAGCTAATGTTGAATTTGGCAAAATTAATTTTATTTGGATTAGCACAAGACACCATTATTTGATTGGAATATTTTTAGACTTAAAGTAACATCTTAAACTACAAATGAAAAATGGCTTCAATAGAAGAAGAAAAATGAATCAAGATGATTTTGCACATGTTATATATGTTTCACATTTATGTAAAAACTTTCTGCACATAACACGGGTTAGCAACTAGTTAAATATTATACAAAAATCTTAGATCTGTAGTTCTTCTTGTGTGAAGAAATTAAATCTGATTTTTTAATTACAAAAAAATGATTTTTAAAGAAAAATTTTAGATTAAATTTCAAAGTATGAACAAGAATCATTTAAAAGAAAAGTTTCTGATCTAATTTTTTAACTAACTAAAAGAGAATAAATTTTTAAAGAAAAATTTCAGATTTGATTTTTTTGGTTAGGGAGCAAAATGTATTTTAGAAAGAATTTACAAATCTGATTTTTTATTTAAAAAATAGAATGAATTTTAGAAAGAATTTTTAGATCTGTTTTTATATTATTATTATTATTTTATATAGAAAACATAATAGGTTTTGAATAGGGTTGTAAACGCGGCTATATCCTATAGCCGCGTTTTCGGGGTCTATAGCCGCGTTTTTGAAACGCGGCTATAGACCCCGTTTTTCGTAGTGAGTGAATAAGTTTTAAAAAGAATTTTCCAATCTGAATTTTTTATTAGAAAACACAATAGGTTTTCGAAAAGGATTTTTAGCTCTGATTTTTTAATTAAAAGAGAATGAGTCTTAAAAAGAATTTTTAGATCTGAATTTTTTTTAGAAAATAGAATAGGTTTTGAAAAGGGTTTTCAGGTCTAATTTTTTTTAATTAAAAGAGAATAATTTTTAAAAAGAATTTTCAAATCTGAATTTTTTATTAAAAAACAGAATAGGTTTCTGAAGAGGATTTTCAAATATGATTTTTCAATTAAAAAATAGAATGAATTTCAAAGAGAAAATTCAAATATGATTTTTTAATTAAAAAATAGAGTGAATTTTGAAATAAAATTTTAGATTTGAATTTTTGTTAGAAAAAATAATGGATTTTGAAAAGGATTTTCATATCTAAATTTTTTGTTTAAAAAAGAATGGATTTTGAAAAGGATTTTTCATATCTGAAGGAATAAAGTAAGGGAAGAAAGTCAGGGAAGAAAGAGTCTGATGGGAGGAGAAGAGAGAGAATATGATGAGATGAGGGAATTTTTTTTTATTAAAAGTTAAAAAACAAAGATACAGTAACAATGTAAATATTCATGGTTTCTATAGCTATATTGTATATTTACGCAATAATACATGGTTTGACTCGAGTCAATTTTAGGTAATATTGTGTAAATTTTACAACTTTTTCTATTATGCAGCCACTAATGTGAGTGCTCTAAAAGTCTATAACTAAGAAAAAAAAGTCTAAAGCCTTCAACTTTCCACTAACCTCTTTCTCTTCTATTTTTAAATTTTTTACAACTTCAAACTCTGAATTTTATTAAAAGCTCAAATTTTAATTACATAGAAGAGTGTCGGGGGGCGAAAAAGTTTTCCTCCGACAAATGAGATTTATGTTGGGTCGGGGGCCTAAACCGAAACTCGACGATGGGCTCGATGCACAACCCAAAGGCTATTGGTGAAGATCCAAAGAATTCACTGTATTTTATGCCTTGGGCCTAGATTGAGACTGACAAGAATGACCCATAAACAATCCCTACAACAGACACGTTAACATGATTAAAAAACATACTGTAAGAAATAGCCTAGTAGTAAAATGTTTTTGCAGAAAATAGCCCAGCGGTAAAGTAATTCTGCAGAAAAGTAACCCAGCGGTGAAATGTCCCAGCGGTAAAGTAAGATGAAACAAAATAAACTTTCAGCTGTTAGATATTTCACAAACTAAGGAAAGTATCCACACTTTCAAACTTATCATCTCTTAGCTCTGGAGAAAAGTCTTCTAATACAATAATATGAGGGAAAAACTCCATAATAACAGTTACATCATAACCTTCAATAGTAAATAAATAAGTAAATATCATGGGTTCCAGCTAGCACAGCAAGATCATTATGGTTCCGAGGCATGCTCATGGATATAGTATATGTAGTGAGTAGAGAGAGTCATTTGTGAGTAGTATGAGTAATGAGTGAGAGTGTATAGTAAGGCTGTTGGAACTTTCTGCTATGAGTAGCTGAGTGTTTTTAAGTGGAAGTATGAGGGGTGTGTTTATGTTAGAAGCTGGAGAACTCAGTTTCTATGCTTGAAGCGGAGAGCTTAGTGACTTAGAACTGTGTTGGAGTTTAGAGAAGGCTAAAATAGAGGAATTAAGGAAAAGTTCTTCTCTATGAGTGTATTTCTTAGTGTGTTTTGTTCTCCTGAAGTATTAATGGAGAGTTCCATTTATATTCGAGTTTTTAGGGGGTAATTAGCAAATAATCTCTGCTAAATCTTTCTCAATCTTTAGAAAATCCTTAGAATCATTTCTAGGATTTTAGCTAAGAGTGGTAAGCCTAACTTTTAGAAGGTTCTTGCTGTTTTGGGTAATAACAGTTGGGATTCTGACTTAACATTGAATGCTGATTGGCCTTGGCTGGTGGGATTAGAGCATGTATTAGGCTAATGATCTTGGTTATGCTGCTGTTAGAATCAGAGCTCCCTAGGGCAGATTGTATCACCCCAAGCCAGGTGTCAATCTTGGAGCACTTGCTGGGAACTCTGCTGGGATCCCCTTGGTGCCCTCCAAACCATATTTCCCTAAGTTTCCTTATTTGGGGTTCATGTGATTGGTCCATGAACCAGAGAATACACGTTTTTAGTATGAAAATGAGCTGATTTCAAGTCGTTTCAGGAGCTTTAATGGCCTGGTCATGGCTGCTCTTGATTCTTGACCGAATGGGCTGGAGAAGAAAGAAGGGACAGTTGGCTGAAGCTTTCCAGCTTTCTATCATGCCGCTTTCAGCTGTATGTCACATAAGAAATGATGAAATTTCAGCTTATGAAGGAAGGGTTCAACCCCTGATGGACATGTGTCCTCTTCTGATCTAATTGGACAAGTTGAAACTTGATGGCAATGGGCTCCAGTTGTTAAGTTGTACTGAATTTTGGCTGATCAGGTCACGTGAGCTTCAGCTGCTTGGATTTGTGTATGAGCTGGGTTGGCTCAGCTGGGCTTTATAGTTAAGCTTCTTTTGGCTTGGTTATCCTTACAAAATGAAGAGTTTTGCCATGGGTGAAATACATGGGCTTTTATAAATTTTGTAAGAGATGTATTTCTTGAGGGGTAAGTATTTATATTTCCCATGAGTGAGGGATTTAGTATATGTAAAACAAGTGTTAAAATAATATTTGAGTTTTGTAAATATGTGCCAAAATAGCATTTGGGCTTTATGAAATAGTTGCCAAAATAATATTTGAGTTTTGTAAAGTAAGTGACAAATTAATATTGGGTTTTTTGCAAGTAGGTGCCAAGGTAGTATTTGGGCTTTATGAAATAGTTGCCAAGATGATATTGGGTTTTTAGAAATAGTTGCCAAAATAATTTTTGGGTTTCATAAAATAGGTGTCAAATTAGTATTTGGCCTTTTTAAAATAGGTGCCAAATTAGTATTTGGGCTTTGTAAAATAGGTGTTAAATTAGTATTTGGGCTTTGTAAAGTAGTGCCAAATTAATATTTTGGGCTTTGTAAAATAGATGCCAAATTAGTATTTGGGTTTTATAAAATAATTTGAGATTTTGTAAAAATATTGTCGTGTAGCAACGGACTTAGTAAGATTGCTGTGTAGCAACAAGCTTTGTAAAGGGTGCCATGTAGCAACGGACTTTGTAAGAGTGCCATGTAGCAACGGGCTTTGTAAATGTGCCATGTAACAACGAGCTTTGTAAGAGTGCCGTGTAGCAACGGGCTTTGTAAGGGTGCCGTGTAGCAACGGGCTTTGTAAGGGTGCCCTGTAGTAACGGGCTTTGTAAGGGTGCCCTGTAACAACGGGATTTGTAAGAGTGTCGTGTAGCAACAGGTTTTAGAGGTGCCATGTAGCAACAGGCTTTGTAGATAGTTTTGTTGGGCTTTTTGGGTCTTGCCCACAAGTTAAATGATTTTGGGCTCTTTTGTGGAGGAAGTATAATTTTGTAGCCTAATATTGGTAGCAATGTGATGGGTATTTTTGTGAAAACCCAAGTTGGATAATTTGTGGAATATAATGGGCAATATTTGTGAGAGGCCCCAAGGTAGTTTATGAGGCTTATATATAGAGAATATTTGTGGGAGCCCAATAACATGGAGAATATTTGAGTAATATGTGAAAAACATTTATGTGGGTTTCAAAATAATTCTTGGGCTTGTGCCGGTATTTTTTATGAGTGGGCTAAAGAAATTAGGGTCCAAAAATTTGTACCTCAACAAAGAGTAAGAGAAGAAATGTTGAATTCTATGTTCTTTTTAAAAACATTTAAGGAGTGAGGAACATATACAATATTTTAACTATATATTACTATATCCTTAACACTTTACATTGATTTACTTTTTAAATTTATTTAAGGAGCAAATTACATGTTTATGTAATTTGATTAATCTCTTAATAAGATTGTAATTAATTATTTATTACATTTACATTTTGTGTATGAAAATTATATTAGCATTAATTTTTAATGTATTTTATAATTAACGCCATTAATAGTTTTTAGATTTTTTCTTGTTATTTTCAATCCGGCTTTTAATCTTTCCCTCTTGACTTGAAATTCCCACTCTACCATTGGTGTGAGTTATTGTTTTTTAATGGACTTTGAGACCCGATCTTTCTACCATAAATAAGTCCCTTACTAGGTCCCCTTATCTATGCGTTTTTTTTCTTTCACTTGTGTGTTACCCATGGAAACCATGTGAACTACGTATGTTTACGCCCATGGAACCTCACATTGTATCATTCTTCTTTTATCTAACACCATTTGCAATACTATATTTTTGGGTCTTTCATTTTCCAATATCATTTATATATGCTTTTTATGGGCTTGTCTTGTACAATGCATCCTTGTGTGGGTTCCAAGTACATGTAGCTGGCTCCAACTGGGAAAAGGACCTTGATAACTTGGCACATTGCCCTTCAATTCAAACCTCAATATAATATATATAGAAACAATAATCAACTAAAAAATTTAAGCATATAGGTTTCGGCCCAATTACCCATTTCCTCCTACATTACACTTAAGCCCATTAAATTTCTACACTTAGAATTAATAAGGACTTTTTCTCCTTACCAATGTGGGATTCCAAATTTGATAACACACTAGCTCCTCATTTACCCATTAAACACTCATTTTTTTTCCAATAAATTTGTCAACTAATTATTCATTAAAATATTAAAATGCTCCATTGGTTTTTACAACATACAAATTTCTCTTCCTTTCCCTTTGTTATTTTGCAAGGGAGGAACATGAAGGGATAGAATTTTATAGCGGAGCTCTTTGTGGTCGGGTTGCTCCTTGAGAGTGGAGAAATTTTTTTTAAGAAAAGTTCCAAACAACATAGAAGTGATTCCAATTAGGCTTGTTTAGTTTGGTAACTTTGATTGGGAACCAAAAAAGGAAATAAAACTCATTGGTTTGTAAATATCATTACTCAAGGTCTACCATGACACATGATATTAAATGAATGAAAGGATGTGTATTTAATGCATGAGTTGATAACAAGGTTATGTGGAGTGTGACGTGTATAAAAGTGATAAGTTAGCAATTGGATTGAGATCCCGTGCAATACCTAAGGTATTGCACGATGTGCAATTGCTCAAATCTCAACCACTTATTAAATTCATTGCTTCAGAAATTGACACATCATTTACACCACATTAGCGATCCGTGTGCTCCTTCAACTAGTCTTTCTGGTTTCAACTTTTAACACTCTCCTTTCAAATTTTCAAAATTTTAGAATATCTCTCTCTCTTCCACTGCAGTATTACACCAAATTTATCTGGGTATCCACAGCCAAACTTACATGGCTGCAGCTAGCATCCACCGAGTTCCCCGCCATCACCATCGGTGGTTCATGCTTGTGTAGGATTCTCTTCTCTTAAAGTATTTGTCTCTTTGTTTTCTTGTTCTGTCAATCCAAGCCGTGGCTAAGCTTCTCCTTGCAGCCACCACCTCCATCGCGCGCGAATCTATCAACATGGTATTAGAATCACTTTTGAGAGGAGAGTGTAAAAAGTTGAAACCAGAAAGACTAGTTAAAGGAGCACACGGATTGTTGATGTGGCGTAAATGATGTGTCAATTTTTGAAGCATTGGATTTAATAAATGATTGAGATTTGAGCAATTGCACAAAATCTCAATGCGTTAGCAATTGAGCTAACAATAGACTCCTCACCTCAATCGCCTAATAGGTCTAAAAGATACCTTAAGCCTTGGTATCAACAATACCCATCAGTTAATTAGGTGAGTCTCTGAGTTACACCTCAAAACTTCCAAACCACAACTCCCAAGATTTCTTTGTGTCACTATGGGCTTGGGCTACACAGCAAGATGATTGATGCATTGGGCCCAAAAGGTTTCTTAAGAGAAACAAGTTTTTTATGAGCTATCAAGCCCACTTAGTGATGATGTTTGACTTTGGGCTCACATTGCTAAGAGAATAAAAGTTTTATTTATAAGATTGACCATTAATAACCTACTTATTGTTAGGGTGTTTGCCGCATGGTTCACACTTGCTAAGAGTACCTCAACCACACTTTTTAGCTTGAAAAAGGCCATGGTTTAAATGTAGAGTAGGCTACTCCGAATATTTAGATTGAGTGGCTAGGTTAGCTTGGTCGTGGTCATGAGTGGTTCAGCTGATGATGTTAGCCTTAGGTTGCACTTGGCTTAGTCGTTAGAAGGTGAATTATGTTATAGACACTCAATTTAGCACTCATAATTTAATTTTGGAAGATGACTGAAATGATCATTCTAAGTACCCCAAAAAATCATAATTGCATTTCATGCATTAAATCATTCAACACATTTCATAAAAATGATTTTGAGATTCTAATGATCGCAATGGTATGTTCAATTCTCAAATTGGGCCATTGGATTGAAAGATATCACGAGATCAAGTTTTGATGGTCTGGATACATTTCATTTGTGTAAAAACGATCACAGGTGATTACTTGAAATTAATTTTGATTGGTTAGCAATTAAAATTAATTACATAATTTATGTGATTGGTTGTTGAATTTGATTAAAATGAGTTTGGATGCATAGGACTAAAGGGATAATCTAATAATGTGGAATTGTTGATAATTAGGCTTTTAGAAGTAATTATCTTTCAAATAATTATTCTTTTAAGGACTTAATTATCATGTTAAAATGGATTTTATTTAGAACAAAAGTTTGAAAAATGTCCAAATGCAAATCCCGGCCCAGAAAATGCCCAAAAAAGAGTCCAAAACGAACCAGAAAAGGAAATTGAGCCGAACACTGAGGAGTGCCAATCGGCACTCCCACAGTGCCAATTGGCACAGATTTTAAGCCCTGGCCAGAAAATTTTAGCTTAGGTCTAGACTTATCAGTTTCAATTTTTCAGGGATAAAACCTGACCTAATTCGTATCCGTTGATTTTCTAAGTAACCCAAGCTTATTTTTTAAGTAGACACACCTCTATAAATAGTGGAGAAAATCTAAAATTCTGCACTCCTCTTCCCCTTAATGTTAAAGAAACTCTGGAAGTCTGACTTTAAGATTTTCTTTTCTGTTAAGAAAAAATTCTTTAGGACTTAGAGAGACTCTCTCTCTATCTCTAAAGTAATTCACCCTACAAAATTTATTCATCCATTGATGCAGGTATCTATTCAACTCTCTTATTAACATTTTTATAATTTCATTAGTTCCTCTGTTAATATTTTCTCTGTTAATATTAACCTCTAGTATGATTTTCGTGTTCTTGAATTTTTATCTTATAGAAAACATGCAATGATTGTTTGTTCATGTCTATTCATATGTTTGATGATGTAGATGTAGGATAAATATAATATAATCTGAGATCTGTTGTTCTTAGTTAATTAAAAAAAATTCAGATCTAAAAATCCTTTTCAAAATCCATTATTTTTTTAACAAAATCCATTATTTTTTTTAAACAAAATCTAGTTCCCAAACTCATCGAAACCATATACAGAATCCATAAGAATCATCAAACCTATATTGCAAAGAAGAAGAAAAACTAGAAGAGGTGAAGAAGAAGCAGAGCAACGACGATAGTTGAGAGAGAAGCGAGAGACTATAGGTTTGGGATGAGAGAAGAGTGAGAGGCAAGAAAGTTGGATCTAAGAGGATATGTGGGTGTTTATAGATATGAGAGAGAGAGAGAGAGAGGAGAGAGAGAGAGAGAGAGAGAGAGAGATTGAATAAAAATAATAATAAAAATGATTATTTAAATAAAATAGAGTGTATAATAGATAATTTAATATAAGTGTTTTCGAGAAGTAATTGCGTAAAAAAGAAGATGTAGGTTCTTATGCTAAATTAGACAGAAAAGTTTAGACGGATTAATGTGAATACCATTAGAGTCTTGGTGGCTCATACAATGATATATAAATAGTTTTTTTCAATAAAAAAAATTATGTGGGACCAGATATTTCAACCCTTGACTTGCTATGAGAAAGGTGAAAATCTATGATAAGCAATAATTTAAGATTTAAGTGGGACCCACTAATTCCATATTTTCATTAGGAAAAGAAAATATGATTATATTTTTTTCTTTAAGCAAGGAGGTTTTCATTTTTTATGGGGGCAAAAGAGACTTTTTTGTGCCCCTTTTATCCATAATGGAGCCACATTGGAGAAGAAGATTGTTAGATATATGTGTGTGAGTGGAAATCCTACAAGGAATAAACTAAAGAACTTCAAGAATGATAAAATTTAGTTACAAAATTGGTTGTAGCCTAAGGCTACAACTTCCTTTAAAAAATTAACTTTAGTACATATTTTAAAAATCTAACAATTAAATTGCATGTTCTTTAAGTTCATAATACACGTCAAATTTTTTGTTAATAAAATATTATTACTATATGATCTATAAGCTTACATTTTATGCATAGTTTTAAACTACAAAAACTTGCAATTTAAACAATTTATTAATAATATAACTATTCATCTTTAATTTTCTAGATATTTTGTAAGCATGGAGGATAGAAGAAGAAAATGTAATCCAATAATTGGTTTGTCAAAAATCACCTCAAATAAAAATGGGGTCCTTATAGTCCAGGCAAGGATAAAGTTATTGGTACAAATCCATATTTGGATACAAATCCAAATATGTTAATAAAGTTTCTCCCTTCAACAATTATTAACATATTTGGATACAAATCCATAAGCTTAAGTATTTTGGTTAAATGGGGTCCTTATAGTCTAGGCAAGGCTCTCACTTAGGCAAAGTCTAGGAGAGACAATTGATATCCAACCTTAACCCCAATTTTTGGAGCTCCACTATTGAACCACATGAGACAAATTGCTTAAGTGGAGGCCAGTTGATGTCACACCAAGTGTGTGTTTGGCTCCAAATTAAAAACTAGCTTATTCTACTATTCAACTTATTTTTGGTACTATTCATGGGCCCCACTACACCTTTTGGTACTATTCATGGGTCCCACTGTATTATTTTAGCTAACTTTTATATTTATCTACAGTACTTTTTGCAAAAAGTTTTCAATTTCAGCAAAATAAGCGGATCCCAAACAGACCCCAAGTCAAACCTCTATATCCTCGTTGAGATGCTAAGAGGCACGATATGTTGCAATTTGCAGGTATTTTCACTGTTTCACCATGTTCATGACTTCTTTATTTTCATGATCTCTACCTCACATTCTTTATATCAACCGTGACAATGGACAATTCTCAGATATTTTTTAGAAAATGATGAGAATCAACAAGCATTCAAGGATCCATTGCATGTTCTAGTTGGGCCTATTACAAGAGCAAGATGCAAGAAGATCAGAGAAGCACTTAATGGGTTGATTCAAGAGATTGGGCTGATTCTACGCATGACATTCCAAGCTTGGCCCAAAGGAAGATGAAGGCGTAATAAATTTAATCCAAGCTATTGAGGGCTGATCTGGATTAATTGGGCGTGATTTATGGCATGGATTAATGGCTGATTGACTTTCCAGCTCTATATCAGTTAATATAGATTCTTTCCTATTCTGGAGCTGCTATTTCAGACCAAATCTACCTGAATTTAGGGTTTTTATTATTTAGAACGTTTTTTTAGCTATTTTCTTATTTTGGATCTGCTAATTTCAAACCAAATCAACTTTTATTTAGGGTTTTATTACTTAGTACGTTTTTTTTATATTTTCTATTTTCAGCCATGTCTTATAAATAGCATGCACTCATTGTAATAGGGGATTATTGAATAAAAATTAGAAAAGGTGAGGCTTTGCTTTTCTTTTGGTTCTTTAGGAATTGTGAACTTATCAGGGATTCTTCTTTGTGGCATTCAAACTTATACCTTCGGTTCGTGATTCAATTATAATCATTGGATCAAGGTCTGTTATTTATACTTTTGGTTCATGTTTCTATCAAAATCTGAATTTTTAGCTTTCCTGGGAAAATATTCCAATATTATTTGTTGGGTCTCAAAGCGTGTCGATTGAGGTTCGCATCATTTGGTATCAGAGCACAAGTTCTAAGATCAGTTTTTCTATCCCTTTATCTTTTGTTTCTTGTTATCATATCTTGTTCTTTTGTATTCTTTATTCATCGTTCTTATTTTTTTTGACGTGCACTAGGTTAAAATCGTGCACCCATCTACAAAAAAAAAAAAAAAAAAAAAAAAAAAAGTAAAAAAAAGAAAAAGAAAAAGAAGAAGAGCCTTTAGAAAAGAAATAGAAACAGAAAAAATATTGTTTGTAGTTTCAGTTCTCTCAGACCAAAATATTGTTTTCTTTTGTCCTCTTCCTTTGATTTAGTGTTTCTGTCTTATTTTCTTGTCGTTGGTATTTGTTTAAATACTACAAGTTGAATTTCTTGATCAGGTTTATTAGTTTAATGTAGAACTGATAAGGAAAGTTACGAGTGGAAAAAGGCAAGAGAGTGTGAGACTAATATCAGGAAAAAGCCAATTTAAGAGTGAAACACGAGTGGGAGTGACATAATTTGAGTGCAAACACGTGAGGGAGTGTTATGAGGAATTATTTCAAACATTTCTTTGTAATTTCAAAAGTATGTCTTCCAGGGGCGAAACACCAAATAGGGAAGGAGGGGAGGAGTCATCCATCATGCTGCTGGCTATGCAACAACAATTTGAAGGCATGAACGTGGTGTTTAATGAGATTCGGGATCAGATGGACATGCAAGACACTGTTATTGCTACTTTGCGTAAGGAGCGTCCCTAAAGAGCCCGTAATGCTAGAAGGCAAGAAAGGCGTAAGTGCGAGGATGATTCTGATGACTACTGCGAGCATGAGTTTGAAGATGAAGAGGATCAAGCTTTATTGAACAATGAGGGCAGGTTTCTGCCAAGGGGAGCAAGGTGTGGTAGAGGTTTCTAAAAATATCCAAGATGGCAAGATGGGACTGACAAAAACCTAGGAAACATAAAATGAAGATACCAACATTCCAAGGGAAAAATGATCCAAAAGCATACTTGGAGTGGGAGAAGGTGGAGTTAATCTTTGAGTACCACAACTACTCTAAGGAGAAAAAGGTAAAATTCACTGTCATTGAGTTTACTGACTATGCTATTATATGGTGGGATCAACTTGTGATGAACAGAAGGAGAAACCATGAGAAACCTATTGAGACTTGGGAAGAAATGAAGGCCATCATGAGGAGGTGGTTTGTTCCTAGTCACTACTATAAGGACATGTATCAGAAATTACAGAGTCTTACTCAAGGCTATAGGAGCGTGGATGAATACCACAAGGAGATGGAGATTACCATGATTCGGGCAAATGTAGAGGAGTATAGAGAAGCTACCATGGCAAGGTTTCTGAATCGGGACATTGCCAACGTGGTGGAGTTGTAGCACTACCTGGAGTTGGAGGACATGGTGTACGTGGCAATAAAGGTGGAACGACAGCTTAAAAGGAAAGGAACTCGGTCATTTCAAAATCCAGGCTCCTCTACTTCATGGATGTCAAATGGGAGGAAAGACGAATGAGCTATTTTCAAGTCCAAAACTGAACCACCAAAAAGAAGAGATGAAGCTCCCAATGTCAACAAAGGTAAAAATGAATCATAAATTCGTAATCCTGATATTAAGTATTTTCGTTGTTTGGGAGTAGGTCATATAGTTTCACAATGCCCAAATAAGAGTACCATGATCGCACGTATTGATGGAGAGGTGGAAACTCAAAGCGAGGGAGATGATGACCAGATTCCATCACTTGAGGATGCTTGTGACGATGATGTGGAGTATCCAGTGGAGTATCCAGTGGAGGGAGAGTCACTTGTGGCTAGGTATGCTTTAAGTGATGCGAACCTCAATCGACACGCTTTGAGACCCAACAAAAATATTGGAATATTTACTTAGGAAAGCTAAAATTTAGATTTATGACAGAAACCCTGACCCAACGTTTATAATCAAAACGCGAACCAAATGTATAAGTTGAAGTTGACACAATGATTATAAAGAATCACGAACCGAATGTATAAAGTTTGAACGCCACAAGAAAGAATCCTTGATAAGTTCAAAGTTCCTGAAGAACCAATGAAGGGCAAAGCCTCACCTTTTCTAATTTTTATTCAATAATATTATATGAAAAACGTTTACAAACTTCAGAGCCTATTTAAGGGTCCATAAAACTTGACAGACAAGAAAATATATTCTAAAATAACTCCTAATTGATACCTTACCATATCAGGAATCAAATTTGACCTAAAAAGCATTAAATGCACCTAAAAACAAGGAAAATACCTAAAAAACGTACTAAATAATAAAACCCTAAATAAAAGTTGATTTGGTCTGAATTAGCAGATCCAAAATAGGAAAAAATCTGTCTTAACTGATATAGAGCTGAAAAGTCAATCAGCCATTAATTCATACCATAAATCACTCGCAATTAAGCTAGATCAGCCCTAAATAGCTTGAATTAAATTTATTACGCTTTCAGCTTCCTTTGGGCTAAGCTTGGAATGTCTTGCGTTAGAATCAGCCTAAATCTCTTGAATCAGCCTATTAAGTGCTTCTTTGATCTTCTTGGATCTTGCTCTTGTAATAGGCCCAACTGGAACATGCAATGGATCCTTGAATGCTTGTTGATTCTCATCATTAAGTGCCCAAGTCAAAGAGGATGACATGGAACAACAAAGGGAGAACATTTTTCACACTAGATTCCATATTAACAACAAGGTATGTAGTATGATTATAGATGGGGGGAGCTGTACTAATGTGGCTAGCACTACTGATGCAAACCTTAATCGACACGCTTTGAGACCCAACAAAAATATTGGAATATTTACCCAGGAAAGCTAAAATTCAGATTTTTGATAGAAACCTTGACCCAACGTTATAATCGAAACGCGAACCAAAGGTATAAGTTGACCTTGACCCAATGATTATAAAGAATCATGAACCGAAGGTATAAAGTTTGAACGCCACAAGGAAGAATTCCTGATAAGTTCACAGTTCTTGAAGAACCAAAAGAAGAGCAAGGCCACACCTTTTCTGATTTTATTCAATAATATAATGAAAAATGTTTACAGACTTTAGGGCCTATTTAAGGGCTCCATAAAACTTGACAGACAAGAAAATATATTCTAAAATTACTCCTAATTGATACCTTGCCATATCAGGAATCAAATTTAACCTAAAAAGCATTAAATGCACCTAAAAATAAGGAATTAAATCACCTAAACCTAAAATAACGTTTTTACATAAAAATACCAAAAATAATAAATTACAATAATTAAATAGTAAATTGTGTCCTACATTAACTACTTTAGTTGAAATATTGAATTT
>JACAVU010000007.1:19895107-19905107 GCA_014183005.1 Castanea mollissima | reverse complement strand
GCGTTCAAACTTTATACCTTTGGTCATGATCTTATAATCATTGGGTCAAGGTCAACTTATACCTTTGGTTCGCGTTTCAATTATAAATGTTGGGTCAGGGTTTCTATCATAAATCTGATTTTTAGCTTTCCTGGGTTAAATATTCCAATATTTTGTTGGGTCTCAAAGCGTGTCGATTGAGGTTCGCATCATTTGGTATCAGAGCACAGGTTCTAAAATCAGTTTCCTATCCCTTTATCTTTTATTTCCTGTTATCATCCTTTCTTGTTTCTTTTGTCTTCATTCATCGTTCTTATTTTTTTTTGTCTTTGTTGAAGTGCAATAGGTTAAAATCGTGCACCCAGCTCCCAAAAAAAAAAAAAAAAAAAACGTGAAAAAAAAAAATCTGAAAAAAAAAAATAAAATTGTTTGTAGTTTCAGTTCTCTCAGACTAAAATATTTTTTTCTTTTGTCTTCTTCCATTGATTTGGTATTTCTGTCATATTTTCTTGCCATTGGTATTTGTTTTAACACTACAAGTTGAATTTATTGATCAAGTTTATTAGTTCATTGCAGAACTGAAAAGGCGAAGCTACGAGTGGAAAAAGGCAAGAGAGTGTGAGACTAATATCAGGAAAAAGCCAATTTAAGAGTGAAACACGAGTGGGAGTGACATAATTTGAGTGCAAACACGTGAGGGAGTGTTGTGAGGAATTATTTCTAACAAATCTTTGTTGTTTCAAAAGTATGTCTTTCAGGTGTGAAACATCAAATAGGGAAGGAGGGGAGGAGTCGTCCATCATTTTGCAGGCTATGCAACAACAATTTGAACGCATGAACGTGGTGTTTAATGAGATTCGAGATCGGATGGATAGGCAAGACACTGTTATTGCTACTTTGCGTGAGGAGCGTCCCCAAAAAGGCCCAAATGCTAGAAGGCAAGAAAGGCGTTGTAGAGATGGAAAATTCCCGACCTATCACAAGCTGACACATCATACTAGCAAAGTCCACAAATACAACCAATTACAAAGCGCCACGTACTGCTGCTAGGTTTTGCCACACTATTCAAAAACCAGTAGAAATTCGCCAAGTGTCATTGAAATGAAGGCATGAAACTGCATCAGCAGGTGTAAGCGATGAAACAAGCAGCCTCGCACGTGTAAGCAGTGACACAAGCACTCAGCACGTGTAAGCGATGACATAAGCGGACCAATCAAGCTGTGACAAGTGTCACCAATCAGACTCCGCCACGTGTCACTCACCTACCCCTAAACTCCTATAAATAGAAGCCTTCCCAAGACATTGAGGGAGGAGGAGACACACAAGACACAGACGGAGACAAAAGGAAGAAGATATCTTGAGTTCAGAAATCAATGAAGCTCTGCCGGAATCAAACCCCGAAGCTCTCCAAGAACTCCAAGAACTTCAACCTCGAATACAAACAACATTCGAAGTAAAGTCATCCAAACAACCTGTCTAGATCTCAAAGTTCACTGGAATCAAGCTCAAAAGCCTCCGAAACCTCAACAAACTACAAATTGGTGAAGCTCTACGGATTCAAGCCTCCAAAGCCCCGAAGAATTTCCACCACAAACCTTCAAAGACAAAGAACGCCAAGAACACACGAAGAACAATCAAAGAGGAATCATCCAAATCATATTCCTAAATCTCAAAGTTCACTGGAATCAAGCTCAAAAGCCTCCAGAAACCTCAACAAACCACAAATCGGTGAAGCTCTAGGGATTCAAGCCTCTAAAGCACCGAAGAATTTCCACCACAAACCTTCAAACACGAAGAACACACGAAGAACACACGAAGAACAAAGAATTTCTAACAAGGTCATAGCCAGAGATTCATCGTAATTCCGTTTCAAAGATCTTCAATCCATTCTTCAGCTAAATTGAAGAATATCTTATGTTCAAATCAAAATCACATTACCACAATTACAATCAATAAATCTTTCAAGGAGATCGAATCAGAGGATCACTCTTTTGTAATTACAGAGAATTGTACCACACATTTATCGATACAAATTGTATTGTGAAACTATTTTACTTGTTTGATTTATTTCGAACCAAGAAATTTAGTTGTCCACAAATTCTGGCATGCCCAGGGGACATCTCTGCCTCTCATCTCATTCTCCTTCAAAGAAAAAAAAAATCTTCATCATCTTGCTACCAACTTCAATGGCCTCTAGCAAGAACATTCAAGCTTCAACAACAGCTACATCAATTAAACTTGGTACGGCTACCACCAACAGTCGCATTGAAGCAATCAATTGTAGCCAGCCTAAAGCTCATAATCAACTTCAATCTCAATCAACCAAGGAAGCCAAGGTCCAGAAAATCATCTCCTTAGACCCTCTTAAAAGAAACAAGGTCATCAACAAGGACATCTCCACCTTGGAACACCTCGAGTATGGGGGCAAATCCCCTTCTTCCTTCACAAGAAGTTGGTCGCACGATTCTCTCTCATCAAAGGGAACCCAAAAGATGAGAATTCACGTGCTCACTTCAATTCACTTCCTTCTCCATCATCTATGGAAGTTGTGTCAGTCATGATGACTAACACCTCTACCATGGAAGAAAAGATGGCTGAAATGGAACAAAGGGTTGTCCTTCTCACAAAAGCACTTGAAGATAAGGACCTCCAAATTGCAACTTTAATGAACAAACTCGAAGTACAAGATCTTGGTGAATCAAGCCATGGTCATAAATTCACATCTGCGAAGGATGATGAAGGAAAAGAAATTGAAAACACTCCTCGACAAGAACAATCCACCTCAATAGCCTCAATATCTGTCCAACAATTGCAGGACATGATAACGAATACCATACGAGCACAATATGGAGGTTCTTCTACAAATTCTCTCTTATATTCAAAACCCTATACGAAGCGCATTGACAATAGGAGAATGCCAAATGGGTATCAACCCCCTAAGTTCTTGCAATTTGATGGAAAGGGAAACCCTAAGCAACACATTGCTCACTTTGTAGAGACTTGCGAGAACGCAGGGACTCAAGGAGGCCTCTTTGTAAAGCAGTTCGTTCGTTCACTAAAAGGGAATGCCTTTGATTGGTATACAGACTTAGAACCCGAGTCAATCGATAGTTGGGAACAACTTGAAAGGGAGTTCCTCAACCGGTTCTATAGCACACGCCGTACGGTAAGCATGATGGAGCTTACCAATACTAAGCAGTGGAAAGACGAGCCCGTTGTTGACTATATCAATCGATGGCGTTCTTTGAGTCTAGACTGTAAGGATAGACTTTCTGAAATATCTGCTGTAGAAATGTGCATCCAAGGCATGCACTGGGGACTTCTGTACATCCTGCAAGGGATAAAACCCCAAACATTCGAAGAATTGGCAACTCGTGCGCACGACATGGAATTGAGTATCTCTAACCATGGAAATACAAAGCCTCCCATACTTGAGGAAAGCAGGAAGGAAGTAAAGATGAATGACAAGAATGCAAAAGGCAATCTCAAAGACCAATAATGGTTAACACTACCATAGTTAAGGTTCCAAGGAGAGGAGCAAAGACAAATGAAAAACAATTTGAAGGATGGCAAAAGAACGAAGTGCGTCGTCTGACCTTTAAGGAACGTGAGCAAAAATCATATCCGTTCCCCGATGAAGATGTGCCAAACATCTTAGAACAACTATTGCAATTACAGCTGGTTGAATTGCCAGAATGCAAGCGACCAGAAGACATAGGGAAAGTTGATGACCCTAACTACTGCAAATATCATCACATCATTGGCCACCCAATTCAAAAATGCTTCGTCTTCAAAGAACAAATCATGAAGCTTGCCAAAGAAAACAAGATTGATCTAGACCTTGATGAAGTTGTCGGGTCAAACCATGTGACCGTTGCTTGTGATGTACTTCCAACTCTCAGGCAGGGGGCAAACACCAATAAGGCTTACAAGTTGATTGATCAAGAGGATATAAGGATCGGCCCCATCAATGGGAAGTTCCTCAAACGCTTCTATGATTGAAAATCAAGAATTGCTCCTCGGTAAGAGTTTAAACTACCCGCTGCAGCACTACAAGGGTACATGATGTTTTCCCATTACCTTTGAAAGTGCACAAATAAGGAGAAATTAATCCCACTCTATGTCACCAATTGTGAGTGTGGCGTAGTGGTTGGATGTCCATGTCACCCTTGAGGCCAAGGTCTCGGGTTCGATTAGAGATGATACCCACTATTGCACAATTGGTACCCATGAAATGCCGTGGGGTGTAGGGCGAGGATTACACATGTGAGCCCTCCCTTTTTGTAAAAAGAAAAAAGAAAAAAAAACAACAAAAAAACAACAAAACAAAAACAAAAAAAAAAAACAAAAAACAAAAAACAAAACAAAAAACAAAGAAAAAAATCATCAAAACCATGAAAAAAAAATCATCAAAAAAAAAAAAATTGTTGGTTGAACTACGTAATGACTTGATCCCTCTCCGGGGTATGTAGGCAGCTTAGTACTTCTCACTAAGTTCAGTCACATAAGAAAAAAAGGACCGTCAGTCTAGCTTGAAGAGTTTGTCCAAAATTCGTCAACATGCTTTCAAGAACTCTTTGATCGCCAAGGCGTCGCTTAAGATCAATCAAGTGCTCATTATATGATGTTCAAAGACCATTGTGGTAGAAAGTGATAGCTGCAAAGAATTGGTGTCACTTAGCTTTCCTTGAAATAATGATAAGTTAATTATCGGTTGTGGAGTAAAATAAAATCTTCAAACTTCTGTTGCAAGGAATGGAGTCTGCGTGGCATTGCTCATCTTTTGTGGACATATTCCTACATCTCTGAAGTATGCTTTGCATCACTTGTCTCCTGGGGGCATCTTCTTGTACCTTGCAAGTCTAAGCTACATCATCTCTCTTCTAGGTTGTGCCACTTCACAACTCTGAAATTTGAACCACATCGTCTCCCTTCTGAGTGGTGTTGTTTCACATCATGTCTCTAAAATCTAAACGTCACCTTCCTCCAAACATTGAAGTTGGTACTACAGCATCTCTCCTCTAAAGGCATGTTTGTGCAATGTCAAAATCATGGCGGCATTCTTCTCATATCTTCAAGGTTTTGTTGAAATCTCTTTGCATTCTCAAAGTCTTGATGGGAGCTTCTTGAAACTTCAAGTTTCGTTACAAAAGCCAATATTAGTGCAACTTCGATGCGAATGAAGTTTGACATTGCTTCATGGCAAAAATGGATGTCGGCACGGCTTCGGTGCAGATGAATGTTGACGTGCTTCATGGCAAAAATGAATGTTGCACGGCTTTGATGCGAAGGAAGTGTTGACGTTGCTTCATGGTAAAAATGGATGTCGGCATGGCTTCGGTGCAGATGAACTGTTGACGTGGCTTCATGGCAAAAATGAACGTTGGCACGGCTTTGATGCGAAGGAAGTGTTGACGTTGCTTCATGGTAAAAATGGATGTCGGTATAGCTTCGGTGCAAATGAAGTGTTGGCGTAGCTTCATGGCAAAGATGAACGTTGACATGGCTTCTGTGCAAATGGAGTGTTGACACGACTTCATGACAAAAATGAAGTGTTGACGTAGCTTCATGGCACGGCTTTGATGCGAAGAAGTGTTGACGTTGCTTCATGGCAAAGATGAACGTTGACATGGCTTCTGTGCAAATGGAGTGTTGACACGACTTCATGACAAAAATGAAGTGTTGACGTAGCTTCATGGCACGGCTTTGATGCGAAGGAAGTGTTGACGTTGCTTCATGGCAAAGATGAACGTTGACATGGCTTCTGTGCAAATGGAGTGTTGACACGACTTCATGACAAAAATGAAGTGTTGACGTAGCTTCATGGCAAAGATGAACGTTGACATGGCTTCTGTGCAAATGGAGTGTTGACACGACTTCATGGCAAAAATGAATATTGGCATGGCTTCTGCGCAAATGAAGTGTTGACATAGCTTTATGGAAAAGATGAATGTTGGCATGGCTTCTGTGAAAATGAAGTGTTGGCGTAGCTTCATGGGCGATAGCATTATTGCCTAGCTGAATATCCTTATGGAAACGTGTGCAAAGACGAATATCACTAAAAGATTGTTGATGCAAGAAAAGGACGGAACAACATGAAGGCATACATTCTTGCAACGTTGCTATCAATGAAATACAAAGTCGCCAAATGAAAGCAAACACTTCTATGAGAACGTCAGCGTGAAGTTTGATGTCAAAACCCAAAGATCAAGGAGACTGAGCTGCAAAGCAAAAACAATCAACAACAAAAAAATGTCAGAAAAAAATCTCATGCATGTCTAAACAAAGGACAAAGAAAAAGAAAAAGAGAAAAAAAAAATCTTAAAAGCTGGAGAAGAAGAAGAAGAAGGCTAAGAATACCCAAATAACGAAGCCAACCTTACATCTTATATAGAGAATTTCTGCTAAACTAGCAGACAAAAAAAATGAAGAGAGTCAGCAAACCTAACTGACCAATAAAAAATTTTACATTCACATTTCAGAGATGTGAAAACAATTGGAACTCAAAGTCAGATTTTGCAAACTCAAAAGCACTTAAATCAAAGAAGTTTGCGCTGAATTTTGAAATGAAAGAGCATCTTCAGCCATAGAGCCAGAAGGTAATGCAAGTCTGAATTCATGGCAAGTCACATGGCCACCATAATGTCTTCATCCTGTCAGGGCGGCCACCACAAAATTAGACCAAAGAAAAAGCCCTAAGTCCAACAAAGACCCACGACTTTCTTGTCCAAGTTTGTGAAAATCCAGACCTTATTTCACAAATCTGACACCACAGGAGTCTTCTACAGCCTTCGATCCGCCAAACCTGAAAATTACAGGCCCAGATAACCGGCCATGCGCCACCACGCACCGCCACAAATTCTTAGCGACCCGCGGGTTTCTCACTCGAATCTGTGCAAATCTGTGCACAATTTCACAAAAATGACCACACAGGGCTCTTCAACGACCCCAGATCGACAAAACCCAAAAATATCAAGTCCAAAAAATGATCCACGCGCCGCTGAATTTCCGGCGATCGAACACGCGCCACTCTCCTCTTTCACGCGCCTACACGCGCTGGATCTGAACCTACACGCGCCGGTTCATCCCGCGACGTTACACGCGTCACACGAGCGTGCACGCGCCAGGTGGAATTGGATGACGTCATGATCCACAAACCGGTTCGACCCGGACCGACCAAACCCGACCCGGACCGGACCGCCTGAAAAAAAAAAAATTGACAAATTAAGACTTTGACGTTGATCAAAAAGTCAAAAATTTCAAAACGGACCTGTCCCACTCAATTTTTCGCGTACTTCCAATTTTGGGGTCTGTTTCTTCAATCGACTCAAAAATTGCACAACAGTCCAATTCTAAAAAAATTGACTTTTGCACAAATTTTGACCAAAAGTCAAAATTTTTAAGATTGACCTGTCTTACTCAATTTTTCGCGTACTTTTGATTTTGGGGTCTATTTATTCATTTGAGAATCCAAAATTGCTCAAATAGTGTGATTCTACAACTATGGCTTTGATGTAAACTTTGACCGAAGATCAAGATATTCAAGCAAGACTTGTCCTATCAAGATTTCGCAAAGATTTTGATTTTGAAATCTAGGTATTTGTTTTGGACTTAGAAACTACACTCGCTTCTCCAAAGTACTAGCGGTGTCCAAAATTAGCTCTCAAGATCATCATTTGAGATCCATCCATTTGGTTGGAATTTCCTCAAAATTATCCTTCAGACTTGATCAAGGCTTTCCTTTCAAAAACAGACGAACTCTCACAAGTATGTCTCAAAATTGAAATTACATTGGGTCACTATTTCAGCCAATTATTTCCGTCGGTGCCTACCAGTCTTCAACCTAACGTTCCCATTCGACGCCTACCATTCTCATCCACCGTTCCCACCAAACAAATCTCATCCGCCGTTCTTAACTACCTAGCTACCATTCTTCATCTCCTTGCTATAAATAGAAGGGCCGGATCCACTAAATCCATCAAGAAAAAAAAAAAAACATACACTGAGTCATGAAATGAAGATTTGCTTCTTTCAAATTTTCAAATCCTCCTTCTCACAGCCAGTTCTCACTATGGCCTCGTCATTCTCAATACCTAGCAACCAAGATCACTTCATGATCAGTTTGAAATCAACCCTTTCATGGTTCAGTAGTAACCCTTCTCACAACATCATCACTATTTTAGGATTCAAACAAATTTTGTTTCCTCACATAATGACCACGTTTGTTCATAGAGTTATTCATAACAAGGTCTGCATCGACCTACCATGCCTCCGTGGAATTGGTTGGCCAGGAAACCCAAGTCCAATAGAGACACCTGTTCCTAAAAACAGGGCTTCCATAGTCTCTCTTCAACTGTTTGGTCTCCCAATAGAAGCGGTGGTTCGGAACAAACAACTTGGCTGGTTTCTAAAACCAGGATCACAAGTTAGCCCCATCTTTCATTGTTATGCTTTCCCAATAAAGTTGCATCAAGTGAAGATGGTAAGAAGTGTTGGGGTATCCTACAAATTGTCTCCATCCAACACTTGTGATGACCTCCAAGGTACCAGCTTATCAGAAATTAGCATTTGGTGTCGGTGAAGGGTCCCCAAAGCCTCATTCCATGTTTCCACCAGCATGGGGTCCAAAGGTCATCGTTGCTGGTACCACAAAACACACTTTCTGGAATACTCCAACTTAGGATCAGCTTGAAGAATTTCAGAAAATATACTTCTGAAATTACTTCAACTTAATGTCCGTCAATGTCCGTCAGTATGGTCCAGTTACACAGGCACATTCAACGACTTGCTGATGGACCTCATTCAGCATGTAGCCAGTCCCACATCAGAAGGTGTACTTCCCAAAGACATCTACGCCAGAAAATCCCCAACATGCAGGGTCAGGGCCATGATGTCATATGTTTCACCCACTCACTGGCTTCATCACCATCTTCTTCACCACCACCACCAGCAGACCCAAAATCCCTTCTGAAATTACCTCAACTTAACCAGAGTGATGCGATAACACAAGCACATTCAACCACACTCCCACATGTTCTCTCTGTGACCCGAAGTATACCCTTCAGATATAACTTCACCAAAAGTCCTTAAAAATAAGAGGCTAGTTCCAGAGCTCTGCATGCTGTACCCAGCCAACATCCTCACCTCTTCTCCATCTTCAACACCCTGTGATCGCCACCAACGATCCAAAATACTCTCCGAAATTACCTCAGCTTAACATCTACCGAAATGTTTCAATCTTGCAAGTACATCCAACTTCTTGCAAATAACTTTCAGCCCCACCAACCCATTCCAAGTACCATTAAATACCCTTCTGAAATTAATTTGACTTAACCTTTGCTCAGAAAGCTCGGTCACACGAGCACAGTCAAATGCTGGAAGACCCCTTCTCGGTCTCATCAAAGCCTTTCATATGGGTGGGTCTACTCTTCTGCAATTACTTCATCCTGGTAAAAGCTCCACCACCATCAGCTATTTCACTAGAAGAGTCAAGTATAAAAATCCATTTTTTTTTAAAGACTCATTCGCTCACCACACTCCAAAACTGTGTGCACGAACGAGTCTCGAGGGGGCATTTGTAGAGAGGGAAAATTCCCGACCTATCACAAGCTGACACATCATACCACCAAAGTTCACAAAATACAACCAATTACAAAGCGCCACGTACTGCTGCTAGGTTTTGCCATCACTATTCAGAAACCAGTAGAAATTTGCCAAGTGTCATTGAAATGAAGGCATGAAACTGCATCAGTAGGTGTAAGCGATGACACAAGCAGCCTCGCACGTGTAAGCAGTGACACAAGCACTCAGCACGTGTAAGCGATGACATACGCGGACCAATCAAGCTGTGACAAGTGTCACCAATCAGACTCCGCCACGTGTCGCTCACCTACCCCTAAACTCCTATAAATAGAAGCCTTCCCAAGACATCGAGGGAGGAGGAGACACACAAGACACAGACGGAGACAAAAGGAAGAAGATATCTTGAGTTCAGAAATCAACAAGTCTGCCGGAATCAAAC